>CAJPEX010001654.1:0-42923 GCA_905338405.1 Notodromas monacha
GAGTACGGTTTGGAATTGGCCATTCCGCTAAAAATTTTAAAAATTTACCATTCAAAAACATTGTATTTCAGGCACGTTCGTCGCCCTTAATATTTGAAGCATTCGTCTTTCCGGAAGTTTTCGCAGACAGAAATCATGTTTATTTGGCGGCCATATTGGACGAATTCAAAGTTATCTCACCTTTGCATGACTATCCGAATATTTATTTAAAAAATATGTGTCTGCTTTTCTTTTGAAAATTGTTTCAAAGGTTCGGAGCGGGAAAATGGGGAAGGTCCGGTGTTCGACGAGAACATGGGCATCCATCAGGTGAGACTTGAACGTTCTTGCAAATTTCTTTTGATTCCAGTATCTTGAAACGAATGTCGTTATAACGAAATTTTTGCTGAGGGAATTTTCTTCTTGATCCGCCAGCAGTTTCTTCATAGGCAAAATGCTCTAAAAAGTTTGTCAATTTGATCAGTAATAGAAAAAGTGAAGTTTTTGAAAAATGGCACACAAATTTCATAACTCAACTTGTGCATAATTGGCAATCAAGAAAATTTAAACGGTAATCTTCTAGTGCAAAAAATTCAGCATAATCGCAGGACGTATACATGAAACATGATGCTTCTCATCAGACTTTGTTTAGCTCCGTTTTCGATTTCAAAATGGCTTTTCTTCAAATAAGAGACAGTTTTTTTGGATCTATTTCTGGGAAAAGTAAACTTTCAATGAATCAACGTTCTTACACCTGCAGTTTTTCTATTTCCAGTTCAAATTTCAGTATAATCAGTTCTTTTTGGGAAATTCGAAAAGGGCAATAACGTCGAACATTGGATAATTGCATTAAAATGTTTTCCAATTTTTCACTTTGGCTCATAATTAAAAATTTGGAGATGAGGGATTCTTGGAAATGATGATTTTTAAAAAACAGCATCTCTTGTGGAAGCACTTTGAAACAATAATTATCAGCTGTTTCTCACAAAATTTCAAACCTAAATTTTCTTATATTGAAATCATGAATTCCATTACCAATTTTTCATCCTGAAAAAGATTGTTCCCAGTTCCTCGGGATTTGTTGTAATGATATTTTTACAGTATCACATGATACTCCTCTCAACTACACTTCCTTTGAATAATGTTCCCTCTTCTGCCAATTTCTCTATTATATATTTTTTTAAGATTTTTCCTCTCGATGACGATTTTCGTTTTCGTCGTCGTCGGTGCCGAAGACTCGTCAATATTGCCCAACACCACGTCCACTGAAACAAGTGTCGTGACGTCCATCAGTGAATCCTTTTCCGTCATTCATCCCCGCCAATCCACAATTCCGGCAGTCGAGCCATCAGGAGACGAAGTCGGAAGTGACCGAGTCAAAGACAGTGCGTCGACGAGAGCGGAAGTGACACGGAGACAGTTTCCAGCCCGGAAACCCCCGTCTTTCAATAAGACGAATTCCGACGCAAATGCGGAAATCCTTTCATCACCGTCTGAAACCCCCAAAAATGAGCCTCCTCTCGAACTGGCAAAAATCAGTCCTCGTCGACTATTCCCCGCTCGCAACAGATCCTCCATTTCCGAATTGTTTGCCGCCAAGAAGCACGAGGATCACGAGCCGGAAGTCGAAGAAGCTGAGAAATTACGACCGGATACAACGACGACGTTGCCGTTGTCCTCTTCAAAGAAACCGGATGTGATGACGACGACGACACGTCGACCCTCGTTTCCGTTTCGCAGCAGGGAAACAATCTCCAGTTTCCTGTCTTTGAAACGAAGGCCTTCGCCATCACCCGAACTATCAAATGAAGAAGAAGAAAAAGAGCAGCAGCCGGAAGTTACGACTTTCCGCTTCCGCACCCAAAACCCGACAAAAACGCAACCCATTAAAACGCCGGAGAAAAGTGAAGTAAAGTCGCAAGATGTGGAAAATACGACGACGCAGAAAAAGCCGGTGAATTCAACGACGGAAACAGGAGGTGCTTCAGTTCCGACAGCTCCTCGACGTCCGATCCTTTTCCGGCGACCTCCGAAATTCCTGGGCAAAGGGAGAAAAATACCGGAAACGGCGTCGAATGCTTCGGAAACAACGACACATCATGCGTCGAAGGATGATGACGTTTTGCCGACGACCGAGCCGATGAAACCGGAAGTGGAATCCACGACGACGACGACGACTAGACGTTCAATTGTCTTCAGGAATCCTCTGAAAATCAATAAGCCTGTTTCCGAAAAACCGGAGGCACCTATTCTTGCTGAGTGAGTTCGAAAATACGATTCCGTGATTTCCAGTGATTGATGAGAATTCAGATTCCAATTTTAGAAACATTTTGTTTCCTTACTTAATAGTATCATTGCATATTTGAACTTACTCAATGAATTTCCGAGTTCATTGTGTGAATTGTAAAACTTTCGATTCATTGAAAACATATACGCACTGTAAGTTGGCAACTTCTTGTATATTTCCCAGCTCATGTATTTTTATTTTGAAAGGCATCAAGGTTCCATATAAATATTATTCAGCAGCAGACAGTCTGCTTTTTCTGACACAATACATGCAGTATAAAAAACTGATATCACTGTCACAGACCTGCAGTATTAAATCCAGACTTAGTTCTGGTTCAAGGAAATATTAGCTGCCTTTCAACAGTAGCCAGATCAGAGAAAAGGAGGGAATTCTGGAATTTTCTTCATCCCAAAATTCTAAAATGTCCTTCACACTCATGTCTCAACAAAGCTTGAGAAATGAACCCCATTTTCATTAATTTTCACAGGAATATTGAGTCATTTCCTCAGAAAAGGTTGCTATCAATGATTTGTTCTTAATTTACACATGTGTTTCTCCTTTCTCTCTCTTTTTAGCTTTAACATTTCATTTTTTATTTGTTCCTTTGTTCCTGCATATATTAATAATGTACAATAAATATAGTTAAGTTTGATCCTACAAAAGCTTGGGTGTGCATATTGCAGGGATAGGTTTTTTGGGGGTCAACTTCTGTGAAAAAAAAAAACTATTGAGTTGTGCGTCTTACACAATGGGGCCTGATACTGAGGTAACAAAAACATTTGATTCCTAGCGGACTGCTGTTTAGTAGCATAATACAGACCCATTTCATGTCCACAATGCTCCAATGATGAGCTCAAGGAAATTCTGCACAGTAAGTCTAATGAAGTGGCGCCCAACTCAACAGTGGTCATGGATCCCATTAAAAAGCAAGCCTTCACTGAGGGCCACAAATGTAAAAATGAATCTACTCATGTACCATTTTCACAATTTTAGACTCCTTTAAATTAAATTCAACAGGTCCTTTTAGTTTTTTCTGTGAGTTTTGAAATTTCTCAGAGCACTTTATCTTGCTCAAGTCTCTATGTTTGAACTTAAAAAGCCAGCAAAGATGTTACCCATTGGAAATTGAAATTTTCTCACAACACGGCAAAGCATTTTTCCAATGCAGATTGGGAAGAGATATTTATTTCCCATTCTTCAGTAAACACTCTGCATTAATTGTCAGTTTTTGTGCCACTGCTTTCAGCCATTTTCATTCAAACCTTTTTTGCATGAGAAATTGTTTATTACCACTTTCTTTACCATTGCATCTCAGTATTTTTCATTTATCTGATGAGCCAATTACTGCTCAGCAGGTTTTTGCATGAGAAAAATTCCATTTTCAAATTTTCTTCAGAAGCTACAATTCAACTCATACTTATTTAGGGCAGTTTTATCCTTGCTTCATATTTTCCTGCACAGAAAAATCACATGTGAAAATTATGAAGAACTATCAAAATAATACGCAGTTCATCAAAAATATATATTGGAACAATGCATTTTACTCAATTAGTTTTCTTCAAGAAATAATGCACTAAAAATAAATTAACTATGCATCCCTGGTGTAACAGCTCCTGCAAATGAGAAAAGTTACTGCAGAAAGCTGCATGCGTGTGCCATTTGAAAGCATGGGAGCACCAATAAGTGTGCAACTTGAAGTGCACACTTCCTCAAATAGAAAATTCAGGAAGCTTCCAGAAAAACAATGACTCACTAATGTATCCTTGCGCATTTTGTGTGTAGACTACAAGAGTTGAGGAAATATTTTTTAGGAGATTCTGAGAACAAAATAATGAAAATACTGTACATGATATACAACTTGATGAAAATGGGAAAATTTTAAAATTTTGCTAGATATTTGTTAAGCTAGGAAAATTTTCTTGGGATGGCCTGCAAATTAGTTTGAAGGCCTCTTTTGGCCAGATCTGGCCCTTGGGCCATATCTTGGGCACCCTTGCTCTAAGGTTTCATTGAGAAAACAATTTGTTAGAAGCAAGATGAGGAACTTAGGAAGTGGATTTCACTAAAGAAAGTGTGTGTTTTACAACTATAATGAGCTATTGAAATAAAATGCAGTTTATTTACAAAGAAAATTTTCACAGCTTCATTGGAAATGGAATACCATAATTCCTGGCTTTGCCCAATTTTCTGAAATGAACAGAAATGGTTCCTGAATGCTAATGAATATCTTGTGCATGATCCCAGCATTGGAAATCATTTCACAGTGACTGATGTTTCTTTGTATTGATTGCAATTTGATTACTAATTTGTAAGTTAATTTTCCGGTTTTCCATTTTTGCCTCTGCGAGGACACGTTTTAGTTACCACCTGAATATGCCTTTCTATGTGATGTATATATGCCCACCAACTTCTTTCGTCAACGGAATTCTTTGCTGATGTATTCGAACATACGTTTTATTTTCATTTATCCATTTGTTTTATGCAAAAAAGGAAAACTATTGAAGAATTGGAGCTGCTCATACAACAGAAACGAAAAGAACTGGAGGAGCTCCAGAAATTACGCGACTCCAAACTGGTTTCGGAACGAGGCAACACGACAACGACATCTACGGTGAGAACAATAGATGGCGCTCTCGAGTCCGGAGAACTCGTGTCCATCCAAACATTGACGATTGGCCCGGTGATCAACGCCAATCGGATCGCCGTAGGGACGCACTCATTGACTGCTCCGCCGATCGACCCCGCCTCCATCCGCGCAGGCTCCGCCCCGAGACGACCCATTACGTCCAATGCCAGCCTCCGGTTCGTTCAACAATTGCGCCAAACGCAACGCAAGCTCATTGGGTTGCTCAAGGACAAGGCCGTTGATGATGTCACTTCAGAAACGTCCACGTCTGCACAAAGTCAACAGCCCAATGTTCGGACTTTCTCCAGGTGAGAGTTTATTTTATGAGATGGTTCGAGTGAGAAAAATTTATCCGGTAGTGAATTAAACTACCCTTTCAGCCTATCAGTCTACTTACTATATACAATATAAGCTTCTTGGTCCTTAGCCATTTAAAAATCTTGGAGTGATTTTTTGTTCGTTTTGGAACCCCCAGGAAGAAATTGTGAGAGTCCCCACATAGTGTTAAAACTTCTTTGCGAGGAGGTCAAATTGCAAGGTACCACTTAGATATATCACATCCACCCCCTTTTTACATAGTTTTTTTTTGTCTCCCTGCCCTGCTTCACCATCATGAAATTATGTTGCTTTCAATTTGAAATTATGTTTCTTTCAATTTGAAATTATGTTTCTTTCAATTTGAAATTATGTTTCTTTCAATTTGAAATTATGTTTCTTACAATTTGAAATTATGTTTCTTTCAATTTGAAATTATGTTTCTTTCAATTTGAAATTATGTTTCTTTCAATTTGAAATTATGTTTCTTTCAATTTGAAATTATTGTTTTCTGAGTTTCTGAAATAACATTTGCTTCAGACATATTTTAATAATAAAAGTTCCTCTAAAAGCTCTAGGCACATATAATTAATGTTCTTGGAAACAAAGCAGGAAATTGCCAGGAATTATTCATTCATTTATTTGCACTGTGTCAAATCTCTTGATGTCCCTGCTGTTGGGCCTGATGCTGCAAAACCCATTTTAAAAACCTGCCAAAAGAGGTTGAAAGATTGCCCAATACTTGAAACTGAAGCAAGATATGCAGAATAATACCGTGCATTTGCAATTCCATATACTATACTGTACTGATTCCTCTGGAATATTTTCTAGATATAGGAGCAGTACCACCAGTAATCCAGTGAGGTACAGGACAAGAGGCTGGTCTACTACCCAGTCAAGTGTGGAATCCACCCAAAATCATACTGAGAAAAGCCTTGAGGAATCAGAAAAGAGAGTAGAACCTACTTATGTTGGAAGATTCAGAGGTGCTGGCTTGTCCAGGTTTAGGACAAGGAATTGGTCAACTACAGCCTCAAGTACTTCTGCCACTGAGGATGAGTCAACTACCACTTCTGAGCCAACAACTCCAATTACAACAACAGTTCCTACAACTACTACTTCATTTGAACCAAGCACTGCTGCTACAACTACATTAGAGCCAAGTACCACTACAACCACTGCTCCAACAAGTACCACCACTACAACTGTTGCAACTACCACCACTGCTACTACCACCACTGAACCAACTAGTACCATCACCACTACATTTCCCAGCACTGCAGCTTCAACTACCTCTCAACCAATCACTACCACTGAACCATCAACCACTGGACAGACCACTTTTTCAACAATGCCTGCAACAGAAGCCACTACTACAGCCCCACTGGAGTCACCCAGAACCTTTCCTTCCCTCACATCAACCAACACATTTGAAGTGAGCATGACTACAGCAGTTCAGAGAAGAATCACACCTCCACCATCAACTTGGTCAACACAGCCATTCACAAGAGTCAGAAGTTGGCCACCACCAAGGGTATCTACAGCAGCAACAACAACAACAACCACAACAAACAAACCACAAGAAATAGTTTATGACTATGATTATCAAGATCCCATCAGCAAGGATCCCCAAACAGATGCAACAGACAAAAACCAACAATCAGAGTATGTGTACGAATATGTTTACGAATATGAAGAATTTGACAAAGCCACAAACAAGACTAAAATCACGGAAGTGGTGAGACCAGCCAAGAACTATCGTCCAGAAAAGGCTCAGCTTTTAAACAAGGAAGGCTTTGCGTCGTCCTCAGCAAAACACGAGAAAGTTGTGCCCTTTGAAGCAGATAATCTGGAGGACCTGGGTTCATCAATGTCTGTAAGGGCATTGCTGGGTGGAGGAGCCCATCAGCATGGACCTCAAAGTCTGTACTTTGATCCAGATGAAACCCTTCATTCGATTCACAAGCGAGCCGCGGATGTGACCCTGGGTAATTCGGTTTCTGGACTGAAAGCTGGATATGACTACAGTGACACAAAACCAGGTTAGTCATGCAAACACAATGAGACCCTCACATGCATACACCTTGACATGTAGGCAATTTGACATAGGGACATCTATTTTTTTCATTACAAAATGTCCCGACAAACAAACACTGACTCAGCAGGCAGACATTGCATGATGAAATTGCCAACCAATTTAAGGAAATTGACTTTCATTAGGCTTAATTGCAAGAAACAGATATTTCCAACCCTGTGATCTATGGAAGGAAATTTCTTTGGTATTTCCCCCATCATTTTTCCACCCCTTCAGCTAATCTAAAAAATTACCTATACCATACTGGGACTTTGTTCTCTCTTTGTGACTCAAATGTAACTTTTACAAATGCCAACATTTCAATGTACTGTACAGAGGTAGACTATTCAATGCTGCAAATGTTTTTATTCAGTTGAAAAGATTTTGACTGAAGCAAATTCAAGCGGTAAATTTTTTTTCATGGAATTCTGAGGAATATTTCCTCCATAAAAAACCAATTAAAAATTTATATTATAAATTCTTTTTAATATAGGCCTTAGTCTATGGGAAAAATGACTTGACTTAGGGACAAATCAACTTAGGGACACTCTTGATGCACCACTTATGTCTGTATTTGGGGATCTCACTGATGTATTCAAAACTGGGGTCCTTTTGAAAGAAGTGAAGAAAATGCAAAATTCTGCATTTTTAACAATTTTTTTGGAACCAAACCATGTATATGGGTGTTTCAATTATCAAAGAATGATCTTACACAGATCTTTCCTGGATGTTGAAAATTGTGAAAGGATGTCACATACTTTTTCTCATAGAAAGACATTGAGAGTCTATTTTTTTATTCTGTATTTGAAGCACCGCTGTACAGTGAGACCTTGTGTTGTGGATGGCATTGGTGCATCAAGATTGTCAGGTAGTCAAAATTACCCTGAATCAAGTGACTCAAGTCTCATCCCCTCTTAGACTTGACTTATTCTAGTTTTAATTGGTGGTTTATGGACAAAATACTCAACATAATTCCATGAAAATATTTTTTCATGAATTTCAACTGATTCAACCAATATATATCAACACAATATGGACATTTGGTGAATTGAATACTGACACCTCTGTAAAGTGCATAGAAATTTTGGACTTCTAACTCTGTAAAAATGACTTTGGAGTGAAAAAGAGGGAAGGAAGTCCCTCTATGCTGGAGGTAATTTTTCTAAATTAGCTAAATGGATGGTAAATTGATGAGAGAAATATGCCAAAAACTTTTCTTATATCAATTTTAGGGTTGAAAAAATCTGACTCTTCTAATTTTGCCTGAAGTGTATTTGCAATTACCTGTATATCATACAACGTTCATATGTTGCATCAGTGTCTGCATGTTGGCCTTATAATTAATTTTTTATAGGAAAATAAGCGTCCCTATGTCAAATTCTCCACATGTCAAGGTGTCTGCATGTGCATGGGTCTCACTGCATTTATGTCATCAACCCGTCATTGACAAAATTAAAAATGTATTTTTTTTTCTCAGGGGATTCTCTCCATGCTGCTCCGCTGCCAACATACGTTGGACACGACGGACAGCGTTACCCAGATGTCGCTCTTATTCCGGACCACAAACCGAAAGAGATTCCAGTGCCACCGCCTCCCTTGGATGTGAAGATCCATGTCCCAGTAACAGCAAAACCCACTAGGCAAAACTTCGGAATACCCACGCAGGTTCGAGTATTCGTCACCCCGCCTCCAGTGAAACTTGAACCATTTGTGGGCGGAGTCCCACTATTAAGAAGAAAGCCAGGGTTGCCAACCGCGAGAGTGGGTAAAGCCGTTCATCATCAGCAGGGTTTCGCAAGGGCTGCACCAGACGATTTTCCAGTGGGAGCAAGTGGAGGAGATCATTTACCGATCCCGTTCAAAGCCAGGAAGAAGTTGGAAATTGCCTCGGGGCGCCTGAGGCGACTCTTGGGAAAATTCGGGTTGTCTCAAGTGTTCCTGGAAAGTTACTTTCCGCCTTTTTATTATGTCGGCGAAAGGCCGAGGCCCGATTTGAGGAAACGGCGCTTTAGTAACTTCCGACTGTTCGGCTGATCTCTGTCATACTGCAAATCATTTGACAATTAACGAAATTCTTTTGTTTGAAACAATGAGCAGCTCAATCATTTCTTAATATTGACTTCATTCCCCAGTGAATCCAGAGTTTAAAAAGTCTCAGAACATCAGTTAATTTTCCCTTTTTATTTGCAGGATTTTTATGGTGTTAATCAAGGTTCACATCCAACCTGCATAATACACTCAAACCTCTCCAAGTCAAATTTCAAGGAACCAGGAGAAAATGTGACTTAGGGAGGCTTTGACTGTTTTTCAATTGTAGAGGTGTGAGCTAAAAAAAAAAGCCCTTTTGTTCTGGGAAACATAGAAGAAATGTCGAAAATTGTACATGGTGATATTCTTGGGCTTGAAAGGCTTCTTGAATGAGTTCACTCCAAATTGAACTTGGAGGCAGGTGTTCATTTGCCCAATTTATTAGGTGTTTCACTTCCTCTCAAAACACATCAATTTCTGTTTTTATTGCTTTTTTGTTTCTTGTGTCAAGAGAATAATAGCGAACAGGGCAACAAATTTGACTCATGGAGGTTTGAGGGGAAAAGCCCTCAAGTCAGCATCAGGGTGGTTTTTAGTGTATTGTTCCTAAGGGGATTCTGACAGGGACCCAAAAAAATTTGACTTAGGGAGCCAGTCAACTTAGGGAGGGTCAAGATATTGAGGTTCAACTGTATTTGTAAAATGTGCTGAATTCAAGGAAATAGAATGAACAGTTCCAAATAAACACAAAAATGATTTTTTGATATACTGTACATCCATTTTATTAACAAATGCTAATAAAAATTTACATAAACCTGGATCCTCAAGTAAGACAAAGCCCCCCATTACTAGTGACTCTAAAACTGCAATTTATCCACAAGGGGGTAACTCCAATTTGAATTTAGGCATGAATTGAAGCAGAATTCAACTAATGTTAAATGGGCTACATTGAAATGATTTTAACTGGTAAACTTGGACTGGAATTCCCCATAAGAATCAAGTAGAATGCCTTTCAAAACTTCTAAATATTTTCTAAAAAAGTTCTACTGTTAGTATATACAGGTTCATCATGTGCTCCCCCTCTTTCCTCTTAATTTGAGAAAAATGCCTGCATGGTACTGAAGTAAATATGGAAATAGAATGAACAGTTTGATAGAAGAAAATAAATTTCCTATAATTTGTATTTACAATAAATGTTGAATGGAAATTGGAGGATGAAAATCAAAATTTGAACTATCCTTTCTTATCACCTTACATGAGGTATCAGAAGAACCTCTGTTCAGCAATGAAAAATACAATGGCATGTATTTTCAAAATTGGCCAACTGGGAGAACATTAAAGCCCCACAGCTTCCCATCTGTCATTGCAGCAGAAACCTTCGGACAATGTTTCCTTGCAAGAAGTGCAAGGGCTTGAGGTGTATTGAGTTGAATGGCTTCATCAACAGAAAGTCGACCCCAATAATGTACCAAATAACTTTCCTCCGTTTCCTTCAATGCTTTGGCAGAAATATCCACATCAGAATGAATCAGTCTGGGCCATTCTGTGTAATGCACTGGATAAAAGGCACCTATTGAAAAAATATACGTTATCTGTTGTGAAGAATTCTGAAAGTACAATAAGTACCTGCATCTAACATTTGATTATATCGGATCAGTCCTAAAAAACAAGTCATTTTAAAAACTTTCTCTAATTTCTGACCTCTCCGACTGAGAACTCAACCTAATATAAGTATTTTGTCAAAATTGGATTTTTTCATTCTGCTCATTGATTTGATCCCAAAAAGCAGCATTTAAAAGTGTACTAGAAATGAACAGATTTTCACCCCACTATAGGATCAGTCTTCACTATTAATCAGGAAGTCAAAGCACAACTAATCTTGGTTTTTAAAACCAACTATCAAGTGTCCTTCACCCATTCTTTTCCTTGGTGGATTTGCAATTGCATGAAGTCAAGATAATCTTGCAACGCTCCATGAATGGGATTACAAAAGATGTGTTAGTGTACTTTGAATTCAATCAGTCTGTGATATACAGGTGGTACCTTGCAATTCAACCTCCTGCATTTCATTCATCCGACAAATTGTTAGTCAAATTTGCAAGGAGGTTGACTTGTCATTTGACTGTTGCTACCCTGCAATTCACCCTCCTTTTTCTATTATTCTTGTACTTTTGCACCTACATTTTTAAATTTCACAGAGTGACTTGCAATTCAACCTATTTTGCAATTTGAGTAATTTGACCCTAGTTTGGAAACGGATTGGGGTCCAATCGCAAGGTACCACATGTATTATGAATTTGACCAAGAGTGCCTCATCATAGCAATGCAAATATGTCTTGTCATCGTGATTTCAAATGAAACTTTACATTTTGTTTAACTCAATCCCTTGCAGAAACAAATTAAAATATACAGGAATCCATTTTTATAAATATATAAAGAATTCATGGAAACACAAATACAATACATTACAGTAAATTTGATGATATGCTCCGAAGATGCACTGAATGTGCAGAACATATTGAAATTTGTAAGCAATCGGTTAATCGGGAAATTTGGCCACCAGGATCTGAATTTGATAAATTATTCCTCTTTGTCTTCGGTTTTCTCAAGATATGCACAAATTTAACATTACCTTTTAGGTAATATTCTAAGCGATTTGCGATTCTGGTAATCCGCATCTGTATTTGGAAGAGCAATTAATGTCAACTCACTAGTGTTCAAGATTTTGACATCCTTACATGCCCCAGGAATGAAGTCTGATGAATCATTCCAACCGCAGTACTGCCGAATTACTCTTGAAATTAATAATGGTCCACTTTCGGCCCATCCTTTTGAGTTATACGAGTTGTACCTATAGAAGAAAGTATTTTAAAACTATGATTGAGATGAATGGTCAGAAATGAATAGATTTCCTGCTGGATTTCATGTACTTTTTCTACTCTATGCTGTGGGAAGAGCAAGACACGCGGATTGTGGAGGAACACCATTGTGGAGAGGCAACACTGGAAACACTTACAGGCAAATAAATTATATGAAAAATGTCACTTGCGATATTTTTACTGATTTAATTTCGGATTTTCTGATTTTTTCTCTTGATAGGATTCTTTCGATTCAGAATATAAATCAAGTGTGGCCCTGACTTGCGGAATCCCACACATGTACAGACAATTCTACTCAGGGACGTTTGAAACTAAAAAAAAAAAAAAAACTGCCATGACATCTGGAAAGCGCTTTAAAATATGGACTATTCAAAAAAATTTCTAGAGAATTACCAAAATCATTTTTCAAAAGGAGATGGAACAAATTGAGGATTTCATCCCAACAAAAAGTTTCATTATGGAGTCACTGTGATTCATAATTTAATGATATACACTAATTTTGAGCTTTCTTTCCTGAGCTCTTTCTATCATCTGTGCACAGCATTCAAGAAAAACTTCTGCTTGTATCCATACCAACTGATAATATTTTTCATGGTTTTTTTCAGCAGTCTTTCTTTCTGTACCTTCATGTTGATGAAATCAATTTATTCAGTTCTTGGAACATTTTTTAAATATTTGATCAACAAGTTAAATATCACATCTGCATCTGTGATGGGCCCCACTGTTTGATGAAACTTTTGTGCACTGCTTAAGAGATGACAGTATATACCTTCCAAAAGTGAACTGATTCAATCACTGCATGGTATCCTGTATTTTGAAGGTTTTAAATTGGTGTTGCATTTTTTTTTTCCGTCAAATCAATATTTTTGAAGCTTTTCAAAAATTTCGAAGTACTTACCATATCTATGTATTGTCTTTGATTTTGGACAAGCGTAAATACCTTTCAGCTGGATGTGAAAATTTGAATCGGGTTTAATTTCATTCCAAAAGTGTATTTCCTTTGCCCAAAAGTTGCCAATAAAAAGTCCACAGAGAGAAAGTACAATTTTGGTCCAAAAATTCTGTCCATTGATCTTTCAATTATCCTTCTTTCGATATAATTAAAGTTACTCTGATTGTTCCTGGGAATGAAAAGAAAGACAGATGAACTTTTTACCAGATTAAAAAATGATTTTGGAACCATACAAACGCACTTGCTCAAGATATCCATCAAGCAGCATTTCATAACCGGATGATGCTTCACAAATGCCATCACCGCACCGTTTATCAGGTCATTGCTTTCAATGCCCAAAGCATTCACAAGATCAGTCATAGACTTGATCACAATGACATCCGTGTCCAGGTACAATCCTCCATATTTGAAAAGAGTAGCATACCTTCTTGGGCAGGATGAGGAAAAAAAGGGTATACTTTTGTACCAGGAAATACAGTACAATTCAACAAAGATTTAACCAATGGGTGCTGTTTTCAATGTCATTACAAAATTTCAGAAACATGCGAGTTGAAATGTACTACATATACAGTAGTTTCTTCCAGGATTTCATTATTGTGTTCAAGGCTAGATTGAGGGAAGGATTAACAGGGTCAGCAAAATGATAATTTTCTGAGAATTTTTTTTTACTCCCCCGCTTCTTGCCCCAGCCACTATTGAAGGCCTGGAAGCTCTTTTGAGGCCTGGAATTTATAAGACTGGCAACTTTTGGAGACTTGGCATTTATTGGAGCATTCATGGTAAAGCAAATGATCCAAATAATACAAGTTGTACCCTGCAATTCAACCTCCGTCAATTACAGTATACCATTTGGCAATTCAATGGCTGAATTTACTGGGTGGTCAACTCACAATTTGACCTTGGTTCTGCAATGCAACTTACAGAGATACACAAAACATCAAATGACACATGGAAAACATGTCATTTGACATTGTCTCACAATTCAACCACTCTGCAATTTGATCCTAGTCCAACAACAGATTGGGGTCAAATTTTGGGTTACAACTTGTACCGCTTTAGCATCCATTGAAAGTTCCCTTTTCTTTGAAAATTTTATGCAGTAAGGCTTCTATTAGAGACAGGCCATTATTTGTTAATTTTCAAAACATATATGGCTACAGAGATAGATGTAAAGAAAGGCAAGGAGGATACAAACTTACATAAATTATGGAAAAAAAATTTTGATTAAAACTTTCTTTTGGATATGAGAAAGGATGGCATCCAGAATGATGAAGAGTCAAGCTACTTTCTTAAGCTCTGAAGACATGCGTATATACAGAGTTACTACACCCTAACTAATTCTCTTCACTGCAAATACTGACCCATGTCTACCTACCAGGATCCCCCACCCTCAGAACCCATCTGAACCTTGCTGGAGCAACAGCTCACATGCGGAACACCCCTTGCGCAGGGTATTCAGGCCTCTTAGACTGATGTACAAATGTGTACCAGTAGGCCAAATTTATCTTTTGCAAAAATTTAGAATACCAGTGATCCACCAAAAATTTACAATCATTTCTATATTTACAGGAAATTTGATATAAAATCATGAGTGAGTCATTCTCAGAAAACCATCAAATTAGCAAGGACGAGTCATCCCTTGCCAAATCACCCATACCAGAAGGCAAGCATAAAAGAGTATATAAAAATGTCTATATACTAATATATAGTTTATCCATCGGGTACAGATGCGATAGACAAACTTGTCCAGGGTGAACTGTTAGAGAAGCCCTTGGAATCAGTGCAGTCCACTCATGAGGATCATGAGGATGGGATCCCTGCAACTGAAATGCACAATGGAAATGATACGCTGGCCAGGTTTTTACCTGGGCTCCAGGACAAGGAACCAATTGGTGTTCTTGGAGATATCGCGAAAAAAGTGATCAAAAAAATCTATAAAAACCTGATGTCCCAGTGTATGCAAAAAGAAATTGTGAGTGAATTTGCTAAAATCCTGCCATCGGTAGGGAATACCGTGGTAGGCAAGGTGCTGAGGATCAATCATCCTCTATGGAATACATTGACAAAGCCAGCACAAGTAACAGATAGTATGTTACAAAAATCCAGTCAATTTTAATGTGCATTAACAATGGATTGATAAAAGTGTTCATTGATGAGGGGTTAAATGAAACCCTTCGTGATACTATGGGAAACACCCTAAAGGCACTTGCAAATGCATACATGATGCTGCAAGAAGAAAGAAAGAAAAATGTGCAAAGCCATGCAAATGAAAATGTGAGAGCAGCGTTTCAGAATAATCGCATTCCAAACCAATTGTTTGGTGAAAGTTGGGTGAATCTCTCCAACAGCAAGTTGGTGAAAGAAATTGACCAATTGGTAAAAGCAGACCAAGCGTTGCATCCGCAATTCCAAAAAGTGCAAAATTGGCGAGGAAAATCTCTGAGTGTCAGAGGAGGTCATCAACCATTTAGACCTTGACCATACCAAAAACTGCAAGGACAGAATCGTTTCCAGCATTTTTTGGGGGAAGGCCAACCCAACAAATTCCATCATCAGAACAACAAACAGCCCCAGAACAACTACAGGGGCAGGTCCAGTTGGCAGGCCAGGCAAAATTGAAGGTCAGTAAAATTCCAGATTGTATGGTGGGAGGCAGACTCCGTTTCCACATACAATTTTGGAGAGGAATTACCAATGATCCATGGATTTTACAAATGATAACAGGAGTGAAAATTGACTTTCTTAAAATACCGCCAACTGAATTATCCCACAACAACCCTCCAATGAAATTTAAAGAAGATATTAACGCCACAGATACCCTGGTCAGGGATCTTCTCCAACTCAAAGTGATACAACAGCAAGAATGGACCCCTGATTTAGTGATTAATCCAAGTTTGCAGTAAAAAATCACAACACTTCATAAAGACTGATCCTCAACAGCAAAGCAGTCAACAAAGAATGCATTCCCTATAAGCATTTTAAAATGGAAAGCCTTGCAGCTGTAGTCCAAGGAATAAAAAAAGGAGATTATATGACATCAGTTGACTTGACTAAGGGATATCACAATGTGGCCCTGCATCCTGAACATCAATGGTATTTTGCATTTACATGGAAAGAACAAATATATATTTTTACAGCCTTACCAATAGGATTAAGAGAAGCACCCAGGCTGTTCACAATAATTATGAAAACCCTGCTAAAGATTGCATGCCAAAAGGGAATTTGAGTTCATGCATACATAGACAACACAATTGTGGTTGCGTCTACAAACTTGGAATTTGCTCAGCATACGCATACCTGTCAACAACTTTTACTGGATGCGGGTTTTCTAATTAATGAAGAAAAATCACGTTTAATACCAAGTACAAGAAGAAAGCACCTCGGATTCATTATTGATAGCACTCTACAAGTTTTGGAACTCCCAGAGAAGAAATACAACCATCTGCAAAAAGATTTGAAAACTCTTAAACAAATATGCCGCCAACAAATGCAAATTCAATTGAGAAAATATGCACAAAAAGTTGGTTTTATGCTTAGCTGCACACAGGCAATACCATATGGAGAAGCGCATTTTTGATCATTTGAAAACGTCAAGGCAGAACTCAAACAACCAATCTTGGACTGGGATCAAAAGATCAACCTACCAAGACACCTCCTACAAGATATATCCTGGTGGGAGAAACTGAAACACCCTTGCCAAAAATCCTTCATACAACCCAAAGTTACCCATAAAATTACAACAGACGCATTCACATCAGGAGGATGGGGAGCAATACTGGGCAAACAAAAAATATTGGGAACTTGGAGGATCCAAGATCAAGATGCAATTGATCTACTTGAACTCAAAGTCCTAAGAATGGCGCTAGAAACCTTCAAGCAAAAAGGGATAATTTTCCAATGTGCCTTTATCATTTTCCAAGTGGATAATATGACCGCTGTAACCTATACCAATAAGGCAGGAGGAATGGTCAATAGACTAAACGCAGAGGCGCAAGAATTATGGAAATTTGTTGAGGAAAATCAAGCAACTGCAAAGGCAATATATATACCATCAGCCAAAAATCCTGCAGATGAGCTAACAAGAATACTAACAAGATACAAAGCAAAAACCTCAATGCGGAATGGTAGTTAAAACAGCATTACTTTGAAGAAATATGCAAACATTTTCAAGTATTTCCAACAATCGATTGGTTTGCTACAGCACAAAATACGCAACTACCAAGATATTGCTCCTGGTTTTTTGAGAAACAAGCCGCATACACCAATGCATTATTACAAGACTGGAATAATGAAATTGGATATTTCTTTCCTCCATTTGCATTACTCACCAGGGTGATACAAAAATTAAAGGATGAGCAAATATCAGGGATCCTCATTCACCCAAAGTGGCCGTCACAACCATGGTGGCCTCAACTACTCAAATACCAAGTAACCTATCTGGACCTCCCAAGCCTAGCAGAAATGTTATGTCTGCCGCAAAATCTAACAGCATGTCATCATCTTCAGAAATCAGACCTGCAAGCAACCCTTTTTCAGCCCAACACTTAGATAATGTGGTACAAAAAACTATCGCAGCAGCAAGGGCCAAAACTACACAGAAACAATACCAAGAAATTACAAGGGAATTCTTAAAAGTTGCAGAACAAGTTGGACAAAATGTACGTACAATTACGTCCAATACCTTGCTGAGATTCCTAGCTGTATATACCTCAGTACCTCAAACATATTTGTTTGGATACATTTGCCAAATCAGGGCAGCAGTCATCGAATGGTTCACGGACCAGGGCAAAGCATCCGCCATTGACCAACAAAAATTGGAACAGTTCATGAAGGGTGCAAAACAAAGCTCACAGAACTTTGATCCCAAAACATCAGTATGGGATGCAGACACCTTACTCAACAACATACGTGATCAACAATATCCAACATCCATACTTGAACAAGCCAAAGAAACTTTGCTCATTTTAGCCCTAGCTACGGGTTTACGAGTCAACGACATTTCCAAATTGGGAAAAGAATTTTGGCAAGAGGGACAGGATATTTACATCCCGTTCCTCAGTATGCAGAAAACATCAGCAGCCACACAGCAAACCTGACCAGGTATTTGCCTTGCACCATATACAACAGATCATCGTATATGCCCAATAAACCTGGTATAAAGATATGTGGAAATAACACAATTTGAGTCAAGATCACCCTACTTATTTGTAAGGGCGGATAATGGCTAACAAGTTCAAAAATCAACGTTACGCCAATGGCTCATAAAAATACTCGCTGAAATGGGAATAAATGATATGCCAGGATCAACAAGATCTGCAGCAGCAAGCTTTGCATGGGCTAAAAATAGATCATTTAACTCAATTGCAAAGCTTACAGGATGGAAACAAGAAACTACTTTCCAAAGGCATTACAACAGACAGCTGACAAAAAGGGACAAAATCTAATGGACCCGCCGACACCCAGCAGCAGTTGCGCGCCAGGCACTTCCTTGCACAGATCCATTCACAGGCCAAAAATAAACTTAAGGATGCATTTTTTGAAAGAACCTAGGGAGGGTATACCGCCAGACATTGGCAATAAAGTCATTCCAGGCAGGAAGAGAAAGATGGAAGTGCCGATCCCCAGGGACAGAATTGCGTTGCATACTAGGGCTTGCAGAAGGCAGAAAGAAACTGCCATAAACAAGTGATGAGTGTTTTACGACAGCAACTGTGCATTGAAGTGTAAATCAAAAATGTTTTCCACCAAAAAACTGTTGGGAAAGCAATCAGTTTTCTTCATGTGAAAAACATACACAAAAAAAATGCTTAACAGCACATGAAAACATCTTGGACTTTTGAATCCGATTCTAAAGATTCGCGGTGAAGAGAATTAGTTAGGGTGTAGTAACAAACCCCCAGACAAGGGCACCGTTAGCCTAGGAAAGGTTACTACTTACCTAACTCAATTCTCTTCACTGTCCCAAATCTATAAAAAATCCCAACCCATCCCTCTATTCAGAGCAGATCCATGTCCGAGATCCCGCTAAAACTCTGAGGGTGGGGGATCCTGGTAGTTAGACATGGGTCAGTATTTGCAGTGAAGAGAATTGAGTTTGGTAAGTAGTAACCTTCCCCAGGCTAACAGTGCCCTTGCCTGGCGGTTCGTTATTTTGAACAAAAATGATTCATAGGATTCTTTCAATTCACATGCCCTCTCCCTTAATTTGTCTACTATTTGTTCCAATTATTTTGAGAGCATTCAGTTATTATCTACCAGCCTCAATTCTTGGAATTTATGAGAGTAGTTTCAGTACAGGTGGTACCTTGCAATTCAACCTCCCACAATTTGACTATTCCACAAATGGAGGATTTAATTTGCAAGGACGTTGACTTGCAATTTGACCCTTGCCCCGCAATTCAACCTGTTTTGGACATTTTTTTGCATTTTTATACTGATATTTTGGGAATTTCACAAATTTTCTTTCAATTCAACTGTTTTGCAAAGCAACCCCAGTTTGGCATAGGATTAGGGTTAAATTTTGAGGTACACCACTTGCACCATATTATGCATGCTGCCTGCTTGCAGAAAAACATTTGTTATGTCACAAATAGTTAAATCAGTCTTTCTTGAAGCATTGGGGCATAGCAAAACATATTGGAAAAGTTTTGAATTTTCTAAAGAAAAATGTTGCACATCTTGATTGTAAATTGGTTATTCCATAGCCAATGCCTGGACTCTCCTATCCTGAGACAAAGTCAGATTTCTTTTGCACGTTGGCATACTTTGGTTTGACCAAAGGTTTAATGCATCTTGGTTGAGAAGTCAGTATGAAGATGGGGAAAATTTGGGAAGCGTAAATATAATTTTCAACAGAAACGTTCAATTAAAAACCTAATGCAGGTATGCAATAAAATAAACACGCCACTAATGAATAAGGAATTCTGATTTTTAAAGCCAAAATTTCCTCCTACCTTGTAGAAAAAAGTGAACTTTTTCCATTATAGGTCTGTATCATTTATTTTGAATTTTAGTGCTCTTGGGCAAAACTTTTTGCAAAGAAAATCAGAATTTTAAAAGCAGATAAGTTGACTGTTGACCATTGACACTGACCTCAAAACATCACTGGTGTGAATAGTTTTGTAGCCACTGGAATCCAGCAAATGTTTGGACAACCACGACTCGAGCACTGTGCCATTCAGCCAGTTTTGAATTTCCAGTCTCGTGAATGCGATGTTGGGGTAGATTTCGGACCAGATGTCCACAAAAAAGGGCAATTGAAGGAATTCGTTATTCACTGCCACTACGACGGGTCTGTTGGAATGATGTAGAGCTGCTGACTCGACAGCACAGAGCTGTTTGGGGCTCAACATGGGCAAGCCTGATGTTTCCAGAAAGTAAATCCCATTTTCCGGGATTTTTGATGGCTTGATTTTTCGAAAATGCTCGTCAGCTTTGCGCTTAAATTCGGTCCTAAATGCTCGATGTTTTTGAACCTTCGTGACATATTCTTTGTAAAAGCGAATAATTTCTGGGAGGCTGAGGAAAAGTATCATCACGGTGACCAGTAAAGCAACTGAAGAAGAACGAACTCGAAGTTTATCAATCCGAACCATATTTGGGAAAGATAGAGGCACTGAAAAATTTCCGAGGATATTTCAATTTTCTGTTGGAAATATTACGTTTTCCAGTCCGCTTATTGATGAACTTTCACAGGCGCAGAACATGATGAAATTCCATGAAACTGGAAAGTTACAACTTTTTCAAAATTAATCGAAGAATCCACAAATCGTTTTGTTTTTCGAAGCTGTGGACTATTTGAAAAAAAGATTTCGTTTGCCCACATCACAACCAAATTCGCTGATTGCGTTCAATCTTACACCAATTCACACGGAACCGATGAATAAAATTCACTGCAATGTAATTTTAAAAAATACTACAAAGTTAATACAGTTCGTATTACATTTATTTTTCAGGTATTGCTTAAAATATAACCGCGAACTATACTGAGAATTTATAAAAGCGTAGACGCATGAAAGGAAAGAAGTCATCTGCGATTTTCTGTCTCTAGAAATATTACCATTGATAATACCTTTTTTATTTTTTACTGTTTCTTGATCCATCACAATTAACGGAAGTTGACTTCACGGAAG
The DNA here is from genome assembly GCA_905338405.1 of Notodromas monacha. Taxonomy (NCBI): domain Eukaryota; kingdom Metazoa; phylum Arthropoda; class Ostracoda; order Podocopida; family Cyprididae; genus Notodromas; species Notodromas monacha. The sequence continues at coordinate 21,273 of CAJPEX010001654.1, forward strand.
AATTACGCATAAAACAAATTTTCTTATCTGCTTGTATCATCATCATATTTGCGTTATATCCCTATTTTTGGCGGAAATTTCTGCTTTGCGGGGATGTTTTCAAATATAGAGTTAATTTTGAAATTCTCAACGCTGCCAGAAATATCAAGAATCGAAAATTATCGAGAGTTATGAAGCTTCAATTCGAAAGAAATTAATTTTTCGATTGCATTTTTCATCGAATCAGGCGACTACAAACAAGGAATCACGTTACAGAAGTTCCCATGAATGAATGCCCGTATTTAAATCACTTGCTTCTTTAGAGGCGCTAAAAATGTCTCCATGTTTTCACGTCTTCTTTAAAAGATGCCCAAATAAATGAAAAGTCATCAAATGACATGATGTATTAAAAAAAAAACCAAAAGCACAAACATTCACACAAAAGATGGAGTAAGTCACTTCAATAATCGACTGCAATGCCTCTTCGCAGCAATAAACTTTCCATGACGAAAAATTCTCCTAGAACACTGCCCAGCATGATGTAATCAGCATTGGGACGCAATGACATGGACCACAGAGCTTTTTGGTAGTTCCCAAGAGCAACAATGGCGTCTGAAATACGCTTCAATTTGCCACTGTGAACCTGCAAAAATAAATCACATTTTTTCATGCCAATTCAATTGTGCAGAAATCTTTGCATCCATTACTGATAAGAGGTGTGCTGTTGAGTCAAATTCAGCAGCAGTCACTCAAACTAAATTCAGAAAATCAAGCATAGTGAGTATATAATCCATATCCATAACTATATATTGTATAGCATTGAGGAATTATAACCAACCCAATATAAAGAATTGAACCATAGTGCAGTGGAAGAAATGGTGAGAAATGATAAGTCAGGGCAATCATCTAGTTTGTAGCCAGGAAAATGCAATTAAGGGGGTAACTTATTTACATATCCCTAGTTTTGTCTGGTTTTATCACAGTCCAAAATAAATCACAATGAAAGACCATACAAAAATATTACATCACAATAAATTCTATATTGCAACACACATTTAATGAATACGATAAATTTCTGCACACAAATTTAGGGTGCAGTAATGCAATGGAATCATTCAATCAAAAGAATTGGTGTTGAACTGTTTGAGGGAACTTTACAGTAAGAGCTAAATTAAAGGGCTGATTATTGGGAGTGGAAAAGTGCTGGGTTCCTATATGATTTTCCTGTATGCCTTGGTCAGGTAAACCTGAAAAAGTTGAGTGCCTTGGTCAGGTAATCTTTTCAAGGCACTCAACTTTCTTCCCATTTGTGATTGACATGAGAAATATGCATTGAAGAAGTCATGCATCCGGGAAGTGGATGCACCAAGGAAAACTGGACGAAAATTCAGGTCCCAGGACCTGACCTCCCTGGGCCCAAGTTCTGGTTCCCCAACAATAGTAGAATAAAAATTTACATTTTCAAGAATATCTTTCTCTGCAACCTCAGCATTTATAGATTTTATGTATGCTCATCAAATTCATTTTCAAAAGCATAAAATTAACTTATGCTTGATGCAGGTTAGGTGTAACTAACCCTTATGCATTATTGAAGTTGGTATTTTTGCAACTGCATGTCCTAAAAGTGAAAAATGAAATGCTTGATGATGAAATATAAGTTCTCTCAACGAGTCTCTCCTGTAGTTTGGTCTGAGAAACATGAATGTAAATCTTGAAAGATGGAATAAATCACAAAGTTTTGAAAGGATTAAACACTGCACCTCAGTGACAAAATTCTCAGCATCTCTCTTCAATTGTTGGAGAGCCTCAACATAGGGTTGGAAGGAAGTGTTGCATTTACTGCATGACTTGGTTGAAATCTCCTCCAGGCTCTCCAATTCAATTGACAATTTGCATTTTGGACACTGATATCTGGCTGGAGGAACAATGTCTTCCATGAGCGGCCAGTTTTCCTCACATGCATCACATGAACAGGGATAGAAATAATAGCTTTCCTTCAGGTGTGATCTGCGATATTCTCTGTCTGCCAGATGAAAGTATTGTCCATAACTGATGTTCACTTCTTGTCCTGTGAAAGAAAAGGAAAATAAGTGGGACCCTGGAATGCGGACATCCTCAAATATTTATGAATCAATGCAGCAACACTTCAAACTTTAGAAAATCTAACCTGACATCTGGACAATATACAATGAGACCCCCACATGCAGAAACCTCAACATGCAGACAATTTGACACATAGGGACATTTTATTTTTCAAAAAAAAGCCCCAGCATGCAAACACTGACTCAACCTGCTGACATTGCATAGAAAAAATCATTCATACCTTTCAGGAAAAGTGATTTTATCAGGCTGAATTGCAAGAAACAGATGTTTCCAACCCCAGGATCTATGCAAGAAAAATTGTTTGGCATTTCTCCCATCATTTTTCCCATGCATTCACCTAATTTAAAAATTACCTATATATTACACAGAGGGACTTATTCCTTATCTATTCGTTAATATAATGTTATTGTTGAAGATTCCAACAATGCAATGTACTGTACAGATGTAAACTATTCAATGTTCCAAGCATTGGAGTTGAAAGGTAAGCACAGAATACAATCAAATTGGCAAACATTTTTTCATGGAATTCTGATGAATATTTCTTCCATGAAACACCAATTGAAAATTATATAATGTAAGTTGATGCTCGGAAAATAAGACTGAACTTGGAAACTTTTCAACTTAGAGACACTCTTGATGCATCAATTTTGTTCACATCTTGTGGTCTAATTGTATTGGCATACAGACACTTTTCCAACATTTCTTGAAAATTTCAAAATTTAATTTTCCAACTTTCTTATTTCTTGAAGAATTTCAGCTGTTTACACTCACAAAGACTAAAAATTCTGTGAATATCAAAATTACCCTAATTCATGATCAGAAACTGGCTAGTTTTGTGTTTCTTTCTTCAGCTTTTATATGTTGTTGTTCATCATGTGTGCTCACTATAGTAAAACCTATAATTTTTCTTCACTTCATGAGCTCATTCTCATGCGATAACAGTTCGGATTCTGTGTGATTTTCTTTTGTATATTTATTTTCTGCATTTTGAAGTGGAAAAAAGTGTTTTATCTTATTTTGTGGATACATTCTATCAATTATTGATCTACAGAGAACAAATTGAAAGTATTTATGTTGAAGTCTATGGAAACCAATTTCCAACGTGCAGATGTTCTGATTTAGAGACAAGGTCCATGCTCATATTGACATCTTGAAGGGGGTGGTTCCTACTGTATGTCTCATCCCTTGAAATAAAATTAACAGTGGAGATGAGATGATGAAATATTTTCAAGCAGCACACAAGCTCAAGCGTATTCCATGATGCAAATTTCTCTCAGCTTAAAGATACAGTATATAACTATTCGGAAGAGAACCACACATGATGCCAAAATAAAAAAACAAGTTTTGCCATGCTGTGCAAACATAGAAGAAAAAACTCAGAAAAAATGATAAATTTGAAATTATTCGAACATGAATCAGAGTTCTTTATAATTGTTATTTCATTTATGTTAATATAAAAAGCTAAATTTGTTTGAGATTTAAAAAATTCAAAATATAAATATGTTTTATTCATTCTGAAATTTTGGAAAGGCATTTGAAACTTGGAATCTTGAGACATATATTTACATGTTGGGGAAGATTTTTTAGATCAAGTGTTCCCTAGTTGACTTCAAAGTGAAATTCTGTACCATATTCATTCAAGTATTGTTGGGGAATGATGACTGAGGTGCAGGCCCATATATAATTACAGTATATAAATCAACCGCCCTGCATATCTGAAATCAGGGCTGGGCCTTTAAAAGAGCCTAACCCCAAAGAACTTCCCCAAGAACCTTCAAAACTTATACGACAATGTCACACATTTTCTTCCATTTTGTTGTGAATGGGCCCAAACAGATAAAGCAGGAAAGAATCCAAACCATCACCAAGAACAAGTTTAACACAACCCTTCCTCATTAATGCATGAAATCCTCAAAAACTTGAAACCAATAGCATATTTTCATTACAAGTCTCATCCCCACTCTCAGCTGCCACTTACTAAACCAATTCTCTGAAAAATAATGAATTATTATGTGTGTGTATTTTTCTCAAAGAAGATGCTGAGTTGCTGATTCTTTTGGGGCATCAATGAATATACATACATTTCTTAGAGCCTCTGTAAAGAGGCTGTCAGCCAGTTCCAGGCTGCTTGTGGTGTTTTACTCATGGAATATTTTTAGGGGAAAATTCGTGACAAGTACTATCAAGTGCACCTCTTTTCTGAGATGCTGGAGAAAAAAGGGGGATGTGCATCATAGTTCGGTACACACTTTAAATCAAATTAATTTCATCCAATTTCACATTTTCCTGGAGTTCTTTTCTCAAATACTTCTATAATTGGCATGAGACAAAACTCAACGTCTGAGATGGGCTTGCATTTAGATTTATATATCATCTAATGTGTATTTTTTAAACGGATTTTGATTGCTGAAAACTACGGTGCATTATGCCTTAACTGAGTGAGCATGGAATTTTTTCCGAACTTTGAGCGGAAAAACTGAGGTACAGGTCTCAGTGGAATAAATCAGGTCTTCCGTGTACGGTACTGTACTTGAATGCATTCAAAAGTCTCAAAATTTAAGCCTCCTGCCAGTGGCTATACAATAGCAACAACGAAAAAACACCTTTCGCAATGACGCCATTCGCCCGACAAAAGATGTTGTCCTCCAAGAAGTAGTGGGTTACGTTGGGGTTGCAGGAATGATTGAACATACTGGCCCCACAAAACACTGCCATGCCTCGTTCATCCAGGTCCACGTAAGCGTGATCTTCCGTGATGCCCGACTGCGACAGCGTGAAGTAATTGCACTCGAATGCCATTAAATTATGAAACATCAACCGTGATATCATGGCGGTATCTTCCAGTCTGAAGAAGACACCCGCAAAATAAAAAAACCGTTATTGTCAAAGACCCAAGCTTTTTTTCTGTCCCTCCAACGGTGAAGTTCAATGCTTAAAATGCTCGGATGTCCAACAAAAGTCAAGTTTTTGGCGAGAAAAACAAAATATAATTTAGAAAACTAAACTAAATTTTGAATTTGAAGCCAGCAATCGCCATTCAACAGAAATTCCTGCTCCAGGACTCTAAACAGCAATACATTTCAAAATTGCCGAGAAAAATTTGTCTCCGCGACATTTGCTCACTCACCAGCGCGCAAAATTATTCTCGTGGAGAGGATCAACATTTTTGAACCTCATCAAGATATATAAACCTTATTTGAAGTGCGGAAGCATATTTTTTGGCTCACATATATCCCAGAAAGCTTGACAGATTTTTATGGCTGTCTATATATAGTAGAATCTCATTACAACGAACTCCCAGGGACTGTAAAAAAAATTGGTTGTAAACAAAAATTCGTTATATCGAGATTGATGGATTTATTAACAGAAGTGTACATTTCATCATCTGTAGAAGCCAAATGAAAAATGTTAAAAATTTGGGAGAAAATTCGTTATAACCGGAGAGACTTTAGAAAAGAAATTCGTTATAATGAGATTAATTTAGGCTGTTCCTTAAGGATAGCTACCAGGACTTTGAAAAAAAATCGTTGTAGGCAAAAATTCGTTAAAACGAGATTCGTTGTAATGAGATTCTACTGTATCACACATGTATAAAACCACTGTCTTCAAAATCATTGAAAGTTGAATTTACTCAAAGGACTTTGCTGTGATGAAAAAGTATTGATGTAATCTCCAATAATACAACTATGGCTTTAAATGCAGATGGTACCATGCAATTTGACCATCAAATTTCCTGGGACATTCACTTGCAATTTGACCAATTGGCCCAAATTTGACCTGCATGCAGAGAGACTCAAGATGTTAAATTCAATGTAGAAAAGATCAAATTTGACATTGTCTCACAATTTGACTGATTTGCAATTCAAACCTGACCTGATGGCAATGGATTATGGTCAGATTGTTGGGGCACCAGCTGTATTTTGAGTAATTTTTCTGGTAGTGAGAGAAATTAAATAAAAGACTCTAAAAATAAGGAGTGAAGACGAAAAAGACCTCTATATAATGTTACGTCCTTATGTCTTATCGAACGTAATATTCAAGAAATTTTGTGTAAAAGTTAGTGTCCACTCCATAAATTTCAAAGTTTGCCATAGAAATCCCTAGGAATTTTTTTTTTTTTACATTCAGCAGCAGGAATGGAGTTTTATTGTGTCCAGAGCTCCAGGTCCATTTTAACTTCAGATATAGACAGGATGATGCATGGTTTACTGACTTTGTGTATACGAGGGTTCTAACAATAGTTCTTGGAGTTGACCACAAGCCATCACCAGAGGTGGATGAAATTTTTTTATTGGATTCCTTACCTTTTTTTTAAACCTAGAATCTTTTTTTTTCATCCCTAGACAAAAATGGAAACTTAAAAAAAAATGAATGAGTCCTATCTGGTGAAGTGCCCACCCATGACAAAAGAGCAGTTGTGCACATGCATGCTCTACAACTTTGCACCACAACAATGCTCCTGCGCACACTGCTTTGAAAACTCTTGATTTCATTTCAAATTTGTGCATTCTGCTTTTGACTCCTCCTCCTTACTCCCGTGGTCTTGCTCCCTGTGATTTTTGGTTGTTTCCAACTGTGAAAGAAGGGCTTTGAGGGAAAGTGTTTGGATCAAGGCAAGAGCTGATTTCTGCTGTGACTGAGGAGCTGGAAAACATTGAAAAAGAAAGTTTCTGTCACTGCTTTCAATAACGGGTGCATTGAATTGAAAAGTGCATTGCCATTGGCGGGAAATACATTAAACAGAGCTGAAGATTTTTTCCTGTGTTTCTTGAATGTTTTTTGTCAATAACAAAAATTTTTTTGACCCAACATTTTTTTTTCATTTTCATTTCAAGAACTTCTGTTAGAATGGGTGGGCACAGCACCAGAAGAAACTCATTCAAAATTTTTTCCCCAGTTTCCATTTTTGTCTAGGGATGAAAAGAAAATTGATTCTAGGTTAAAAAAGGATGAGGAATCCAATAAAAAAAATTTCATCCACCTCCAGCTATGGCTTGTGGTCAACTCCAAGAACTTTTGTTAGAACCCTCGTATGGTACTATGATAATACAGGTGGGCTCTCTCTACAGACAAAATTCAAGTGACCAACAACTGTATTTTAGAGATAATTTTATTTAAAAAAAACAGGTATAACATGGGGAGAAAACAAATTGGCATGCAGGAACAACCTTTGTAGAGTGAATCCACCTGCATCAAGATTTGTTGTAATGTAACACAAATGTGAAGCTGGTATCTGCTAAAATTAACACTCTAAAAAAATAGCGGCATCGAAAAGAATTACAAAAATAAAACTGACTTGGGAGTGGCCCCGAAATATCCACTGCTGACGAGGCATTTGGTGAAGAAAAGGGCCAAAGCAGCAGCATTTGACAAGGCATACTTTTCTCGCAAACCGAGATGTGGCAAAAGGTTGAATACGTTCAGGTACTCGTCAGAATTTACATGCATAAGTGGCATGGACATGACGGATTTATTCCGCTGCTTGTCAATGCGGTGCAGAGCATCTAGTCTGGATCTGAAGTATTCCAAATTCTTCCTTGTCATCTGCAACATGAATGTCTCATCAATCCATTTGATTATTGATGAATAGAAAAATATTTCATACATCATCATTTAAAACACTTGAAGGGAAAAATAAGAGGTTTGCTAAATAAAAAAAGGAAGGTTTGACCTACTGAAAAGTTCGGATTTGTTGCCGCTTAAAAAGTAACAATTTGAGTTCCCTATAGATTTAACTTCGTGTGATAACTGCAGAGCTTCAACTACAAGGGAATTACTGCCAAATATTGAAACATCAATGAAAAAAGCAACGTGCTCCCTCACTTTGCATCATAAATCGGACAATTTTCCGTTTATGAATGCATAGTTTACAAGTACTGAACAGTAAACTTTAATAAAATTCACAATTATTCAATATCCAAAACAGGCTAATTTTGTGCTTTTTTTCAGAGTTGTTTTCATTGTATACAGTATGCAGTATGCGCAGTACAGGTGAACTTGTGGTGGTCCTTGGCTTTCTGGGCTCATTTTTATGGCGAAAAAGATCAGATCATCTTCTGCACAGTTATTCCCTTTATGTTGTAGATGAGAAAAAAATTACATTTTTTGGGGGAGGGGACTGGATCCCTAATTTTTGATCAACACAAGAACAAATTGAATATATTCTATTGAAGTGAGAGGAGACAATAGATTTGACACATGTGGACATTCCAAAATATTCCACTCACTTCTTTTTTAAAGACATTGTCATCCACATAATTTTGTTGTGTCCCTTGTCATACCTAAATTACCTTGTCTGGCATCTGAACTTCATGAGCTCTACTCCCCAGCAAATGGGTTGCTGAAATCACCCAGTACTACAGTGGGCATTGCTTCACCTACAATTGCTCATCTTTTGACCATCTTGGATTAATTTTACTATTTGTTGGTACGTCACTGTCTGGTTGTGCAAGATGATAAAAGGGTGTCTAAATACTCCTTTGTCACTCAGTTTCTATACTGTCTTTGCCCAGCATTCAAGCTGCTACAAAATATATTTACACTTGCCTTGTACAATATTTTGAAAGATGACTGAGTTATTTGCTGATTTGCCTTGGCTATAAACCAGAAAAGGAGATTTCCTTTATAGATTATTCTAATTTGGCTCAACTTTTTAAACTCGTGTAAAAACTCTTTAACTCTCAAATAAAAGGAACGCTCGACTGATTACTATTGTTTTACGTGAAAAAAGAAAACGTGTCACCAAAAACAACTGACTTATATGTTGTATAAGTTTTTTTCCAATTTTCATGCAACTTTTAAATATTTGATCAATGTGCAACATTATTGATCAAAATTTTAAACATTATTTTTTCAAGAAAATGTTGAACCAAGAAAACGTCTCCCCAGCATTGAAATTAATGGGAAAATGTTATTTGACACACAGATGCTTTGACATAGAGACATTGTCCAAAGGTCCAATTACTGTACAGCCATAGCTTGGGACCCCACTGTACTTACTGTACAGTATTTGGGTTTATAAGATTTGAAATACTGTTCCCTGCAGTAACTGATAATTTTTTCATCAGAAAGAGGCAGTATACTTATATAAATTGACATGAAGCATAAAATAATGGTTTAAAACAGCTAACCATTCTTAGGGGCAGAATTGAACCATCCCGGACAGCAAACTCAGCCAAATCTCCCATGTGCGGGCACTCTATTGTATGGAAGGTTGCCTTGGCCACGTCCTTGCAATTGGATGAGCAGAACACAACAGCTGCACATGAGTCACATGGCAATGGTGCCATGGCTGGCCGCATGCAAGTCTGACAGTGAGTCTCCCACAGGGATGCATACAGAGCTGAAGCATAGGGCTTCTCATTCAGCACAAATTCACCTACAGCAGTTAGAAAATGGGGATGATCAAGATATTTACAATGCTGTTGGGGCAAAGCAAACTTGATAAGAAAGGCTATTAAGATTCAGGAACCACATTAATTTCTTATGCAGCTAAAAGGGACTGAAATTACCCAAGAATAATGGTGAAAATGAAAAAAAATGAAATTTATCATTGAAATTTGTTGCAAAAAGTGAGTTGCAACTGAATTGGGGATTCCTTTGAGGGGAAAATTGAGGAAGATTTGTTCCAAGGAAATTTGTGGCACTCATCTGGGAGAAAAATTTGAGCACATTTTTGAGAAATTGAGAGTTTATTTTCCTTGCGAGCTGACTAATGATAACAAAATGCACTTTTTTCTTTTGCACAGTGGTTTTTGTTGACTGAATATACAACATATTCAAAAATTTCCAATTTTCATGCACCTTTCAAATATTTGATCAATGCACAACATTATTGATCAAAATTTTAAACATATTTTTTCAAGAAAATGTTGAACCAAGAAAACGTCTCCCCAGCATTGAAGTGAATGGGAAAATGTTATTTGACACACAGATGCTTTTGACATAAAGACATTGTCCAAAGGTCCAATTACTGTACAGCCATATCTTGGGACCCCACTGTATTTACTGTACAGTATTTGGGTTTATAAGATTTGAAATACTGTTCCCTGCAGTAACTGATAATTTTTTCATCAGAAAGAGGCAGTATACTCATATAAATTGACATGAAGCATAAAATAATGGTTTAAAACAGCTAACCATTCTTAGGGGCAGAATTGAACCATCCCGGACAGCAAACTCAGCCAAATCTCCCATGTGTGGGCACTCTACTGTATGGAAGGTGGCCTTGGCCACGTCCTTGCAATTGGATGAGCAGAACACAACAGCTGCGCATGAGTCACATGGCAATGGTGCCATGGCTGGCCGCATGCAAGTCTGACAGTGAGTCTCCCACAGGGATGCATACAGAGCTGAAGCATAGGGCTTCTCATTCAGCACAAATTCACCTACAGTAGTCAGAAAATGGGGATGATCAAGATATTTACAATGCTGTTGGGGCAAAGCAAACTTGATAAGAAAGGATATTAAGACTCAGGAACCACATTAATTTCTCATGCAGCAAAAAGGGACTGAAATTACTCAAGAATAATGGTGAAAATGAAAAGTCATCAAATGACATGATGTATTAAAAAAAATACCAAAAAGCTCTGTGGTCCATGTCATTGCGTCCCAATGCTGATTACATCATGCTGGGCAGTGTTCTAGGAGAATTTTTCGTCATGGAAAGTTTATTGCTGCGAAGAGGCATTGCAGTCGATCTTATTCCAAAGATTGTGTTCCAAAAAAAAAAACACACACACGCATTTTGGCATGCATCCAGCAAAATTCAGTACGTTCCTGTTATCTCAGTACCCATTTTTCTTTCTCTCGTCAATTCAGTATTTGTTAGGTTAGGTCAGGTTATGTGAATTGAAAGATATTTTTAACTTACAGAACCTGACCTAACCTAACTTTACCTAACCGCCTCCCAAAATCAGTTTCAGCAGAATGCGGGAAAATTAAATTCACAGTTTCTTGTAGGTGCACAGAAAGTAGGTACTGATGATACTGAGATAACAGAAAAGTACCCAAAATTCTTCCACTTCACGGAAAACGGACACCCGATGAAAATAAGGTCCACTATACAGAGAAAAATTCCAGGTCCAATAGAAAATATAGAAGGCAAACAAGACAAACGAAGCAACGCAAGGTGAATAACTGACCTGACCTGGTTCAATGTCACGATTGGCCACGTAGAACCGGCCTTTGTCTGGGGCATAGTGCATCGTGAGGGCCTCAGCAGCAGCCGGGATGACGGCATTGCGCCGACCCGTGAACAAGGAATCCGTGCCATCCAAGCAGATGTCGTCACTCAGCATGTGTGGCTGATGATGCCCTTCATGGCTGCTGCTCATTGTGCCAAAATCTGTAGCTGTTGCTGTGTCGTGCAATGCACTGGGCATGGGGCCATCTTTCAGCACTTCCGAAATCCGACGGTTCTCCATGCCCAGGCTGCTCAACAAGTGCTGACTGTTGCCCTCTTTAGATCCCGCGCCCCGGGGGCTTCTGATGATGGGAATCCGGGAAGGAAAGTCTGATTATAAGCTGAGGTTACTCATAAATGCTGTATTGAGGGCAAGAAAAAGAATTATTGTTACTACACAAAAAGTTATTGCATTTAAATTTTATTGAATGATTTGGGATCTATTTCAGATATCAAATATTGTACGATACAGTCAAACATTGATTAAATGCCATCATTTATCCTCTGGCCCAATTTGCATCATCAAGCCAGTACAGTGGTCCTGTGCTTAATAATCTGCTGGATAAACCAACTTCTTGCTCTGAGGAGAAATCCCTCAGTTAACAAACCTAAATTTTATTAATGAAGTTTTCTCTGAGGAAAAATCCAGAATTTGAAATTTTGATTTAAAGGATTGATTTTTTTTGTCACTATTCAAGTACAAGTAATTCATCTATACACTAATACGGAAATTCTTCCCTTCTGACACTCTAATATGAGTATTCTTGCGTTTTTAGATTTATTTCAGCTGCATTTTTCATGTAATAGATTCTGTGATATAATCATTTGCTTTTCTGTGCTTGGTTTTTTTTAGTTGTTCAGGTGTTCCAGACAAAAGTTGAAGGTCCAATTTATTTTTACTTGAAGCATTAAAAATGAATTACATTTCTACCTGACATGTATGTGGCAGTCTGTGGTTCTCTGGATGTTGAGTGTTTTATCTTTGTTTTTATCAGCCCTACTTCCCTATAAATACACTGTAGAAATATTATGGGCTCAAACAAGATGCAGCAACAACTTATTCAGATTAAAGTTAATACTGTAATTCATATGGTCTTGATTTTTTTCATATTCAATGATCAATGTTTTTTACCCTCACAGAAAGGCAGAATGGATTGAATTCTTTCGAATTGAAGTCTGTGGGAAAATCAAATCCAATAAAAAGCTTGTTGGTCAACAAACTTTTGTCTAGAACCAAGTAAGTCTATCAACTGAAGGTCCTCTCTCAGGTGGAACTAAATCAAGGGAATTGTAAGACAGGAGGGTTTAGCTGGGGTTTTATTTTCTTAAGAAAGATTGGTTTGCTTACAAAAATATTAGGTTACTGCGTCTGTTATATGAGAGAGGAAGCCACAATAAATAATTTAAAACTTCACTGGACTATTTTTATATCTGAATGAAATTTCTTTGCTCTTCGTTGCTTCTGAATATTTCAGATTCATACAAATACTTTCTATAGTGAAAGAGAAAAATTGTTTGAGATTGTTGTGCATTTGAATTTTAAATGAGGTTCTCTCATTGAGGAATCATCATTTTTTCCAGCATGAAAGCTTCCACTAAGAAAAATGCCCAAATGTTATGACAAGAAAATGTCAGTGAATTCAGAAGTGGTGAGTCCAAAATTAACCTGAGTTTCTGCATGAGCATGGGGATGTGATCATCACTTATCTTCTAATGTTATTTGATCATATCCTTCAAAAAATTCTTTGATTTTGACCAATTTTGTTGACATGACAAATATTTATACGGCATGAAGTGGATTGACCCTCTCTTGGGGCTTCTCTCAAGAACACAATGAGGAAGATTTGCACTATGGAAATGTTTGGCATGATACCATGTCAGGGTGGAAGTAAATCCCGGGTTGACTGATGTACAGTATTCATGTCTTGCAACAACATAATTTGGATGTGTTGCATTTGTGACTTTTCCCATATAGTACAGTCACAGAAAACTGTTTTTTTTAAGGAATTACCGTACAGTATTTCTACTGTATTTTTAATGCTGTGATTTTTTGGACTCATTCCTTCCATTGAATTATGTGTCCGGATCTAGGCAGTGAAACACTGACTCAATCACTTAAGTGGCCTTGAAAATTTTCCGGGGCTCGTTTTTGAACGTCTAGACGATTTTTTGAAGTCACACATGAAACGTGGTCATAGTCTAAAAAAAAAACGAAAAAGCATTTTTTTAAACCTTGAGTGTCCTTCATGAAAAAAATGCATTCAATATTTGTGCCATAAGCACATTTTTCCGAACCGGCACATTTCGCACAGCGCTCAACACATTTTCAGAGGGATTCTAGGTTTGCTTCTTTATTAAAGAATCGCCTTCATCCCAAAAACTTCACCCTGATTTGATGACGAAATATGAGAATGAGTTGTCAAATACTGCTGACAGATCGACGGGGAACGTAAGACGGTATGAATAACTCATTGAAACAAATTCGATTTTGCAAATCAAATTCAGTTTCGATGAAAAAATAAATAAAACGAATCGTTCAATTTTCACATAAAGTACGTGTGCATCACTCACCCGGATTTCGGCGTCGACGTCATCAAGTCGGGATTGCGGACTTTGCGACGTAACTTGCCAGCTTGTCGACTGGTGGACGTGATCATCGACAGCAACCAGCGAGACCAGGACGACCCACTGTCGATTTTCAGTGCAGCTTGACAACGCTGTCGACGATTCATGATCATGTCTTTCATCTGCTCTGGCAGCTGGCAAAATGGGAAATAGATTGATGACAATGCAATGCACATGAATGAATGAATGAACAGAAGCTTTATTTTCCCCTTTTCAGTGTTCACAAGGTTCAATCAACATTCCCACATCCAAACCATCTCCCCACCCAACCCAAATTCATTCAACAGCATTCAATCACTTCAGAATGAGAAACAGAAACAATAGCTGCATATAGATAACAAAAATAAAAGAAAATACATTCCACAATATACAACTGCACAACCAATGTGTATGCGTACACCCCTTCTTTCCCTGACATGAGTAAGAAGAATTGCAGCATAAGCCAGAATTAAAGCAATTGAAGCAGTTACTGAACCCAAGTTCAAGCACAATGTCTTCAGCCTGTTCCCTGATAAGGTTTAGTTGAATGACTGATTTAGAGATAATCTTTAATGAGAAATCATATGAGGCCAGCAGTTTATCTTGATCCTTTAGTATTTCAGAGAGGGTCTCTTAAATGATTTCCAATGCTTGTAAATCTTCATTACCTCATTTCTAGCAGCATGGAATGGTGGTCATGAGAAGAGAAGGTGCTCTGGCATATGTATATATGGAACAACATTGTTCACATCACATTTGTAGATTTCATTCATTACACACACAGAACATTTTTGATTCTTCGCTGTTGTACAGTACTGTGCAGTATTCTCATTCATGGAGGTTGTCACGCCATATTCTAACCTGTTTTTGTTTTCAGTTTGCCATATCATTGCTATTTTGATAATCTGTTCTTTCCATCCAAAAGGTCAGTTAATTTTTGTAACTGTACTAGACTTGTATTAAGAGCCATGTTAACAGTCCAAAAAGCCTGGACACATTACATTCTGTCACTGTCTGATTGATTGTTGTGCAAGATTTATTTGCCACCTGTCTATATTCAACAAGTCAATAAACTCCAATGCCCCCCTCCCCACACTTCCAAACAATACATTTGTGCCTATGACAAAATTGTCATGCAGGTGATGCCCTGCAATTTGAAGAGGGTCTCTTAAATGATTTCCAATGCTTGTAAATCTTCATTACCTCATTTCTAGCAGCATGGAATGGTGGTCATGAGAAGAGAAGGTGCTCTGGCATATGTATATATGGAACAACATTGTTCACACCACATTTGTAGATTTCATTCATTACACACACAGAACATTTTTGATTCTTTGCTGTTGTACAGTACTGTGCAGTATTCTCATTCATGGAGGTTGTCACGCCATATTCTAACCTGTTTTTGTTTTCAGTTTGCCGTATCATTGCTATTTTGATAATCTGTTCTTTCCATCCAAAAGGTCAGTTAATTTTTGTAACTGTACTAGACTTGTATTAAGTGCCATGTTAACAGTCCAAAAAGCCTGGACACATTACATACTGTCACTGTCTGATTGATTGTTGTACAAGATTTATTTGCCACCTGTCTATATTCAACAAGTCAATAAACTCCAATGCCCCCCTCCCCACACTTCCAAACAATACATTTGTGCCTATGACAAAATTGTCATGCAGGTGATGCCCTGCAATTTGACACTAATCCATTGCCAGGCTAGGGTTGAAATGTGAAGTGAAAAAATGGTGAGTCAATGTCAAATAGAATGTATTAAACATTGAATTTGCCATTTTGGGTCTCTCAGCAGGTTGAATTGCAGGGCAGAGGTTGAATTGGAGGTTGATGTCCCACCAAATTCACACAGTCAATTGCAGGATGTCAAATTTTGAGATGCCTCTGTTACCAAAAATTGCCATGTTTTCTTATGAATGACGCAACTCACAGCGCAAGGCATTCCCTGAGCAAAAATTAAAAGCACAAGGTGCTCAGCCTGTTCCAAGATAATTTTTAATTGAGCAAAAAACTTCAGAAGCTTTGAGGAAAAATCACATGAATACTTAGCACTCAATCCTGGCTTTCTGATATTTTTTGGAAAATACCTTCCTAATGAGTTGGGAGAATTGTCAGTATTTTTTGTCATAATGCAGTTCTTTGGGTGCAAAATGCAGTGCAAAAGATTATGAATATGGTTTCCTGGTAAAACTGTCTTCACACATTCCATGGGCTTCAGAAAGCATGATCACCTGCTCAAAAACCATGAAAAAAACACAAGAAGAAAGGCGAAAAATTGCAGGCTCTTGCTGCTCTTTTCTTTTGTGGAACAACAATAAAAAGACTTATTTTTACTGCAATTTTACGATTTCTTCCATTTTTCTATTGCAAATATATTTTCTAATCTAGACAAAGTTTCTTATGCGTGTCATATACAGTATTCACCAAACCAAGGAATTTTCTCATGAACACTTTATTTCACACAAACCTTTCTGTATTCGGGAGTTTTTCAAATAAATGCTTGGTTGACAATCCAGCCCAAATTTGCCAAACCAACTCATCTACTGTACAGTACTCTCTTTTTGCATGTAGAACACAGCAATGGTATAATGAAAAGTTACTATGTTTCAAAATTAGCATGATGAGACTAACCGACAATGACAACGCTCGGTCCATATCCGCAATGGACATTTTGCCATTATTCTGCATAAACAGGACAGCCGACCGATTCGCGTAAGTTAGACCCAATGTGATGGAAGAGACCGGACTGAGACGAACTGCAGCATTGTGATGACTTAATGCTCTGCAATTGGAAAAGCAATCAATGGAGTGAGTTCAGAGAGAAAAATTATCAACATTCCTGGACTTTTCATTCAACACAGGGAAAAAAAGTTTCAGTGAGGCGCGTGCCTGTAAAAAAATTATAATAATAAAATACCACTGCATACCAAAAACTGGTCCTTCGGTGGAAGCCCAGCACCAAAGAAGAAGCCATAAAGGAATTTTGCTGCAATGCACAGCATTGTCTTCTATTCCAACAGAAGTGGCCAATCAGAGGCCAATATTTAACCCACATGGAAAACCAATTTCCTACACTTTCTTCTTTCTCCCAAAAAAAGTAGCAATTAAATCATCCCACTGCCAACTCTCAAGCTGATTAGACCTGAAAACTATAGCGTATTTACTAGAGTACCACACGCACCTTTTTTTTCTTGAATTTCAGAAGCAAAAAAGGGTTGTGCATCATAAGTGGGTACAAAATCTTCAAGAAGTTTAATGAAGTTATGTTTGCATTATACAGTACTTGATTGTAATGGAGACATATGGAGCAAATGTAAAAAGAAAATGTTTTTGTACTGAAAAAGTTGAAGATTGATTAAATTTTTGTTGAATTCATTCCTAAAGTCAATTTTTTGTTTTTAGTTTCAAAAGTTTGTGGTTTCAGATTTACTAAAAGTTGGGGTGCGCGTCTTACTTGGGGATACAATTTTAGCAAAATTTCCCACTGAAAAACCCCTCTGCACGCCTTATTCAAGGGTGCGTGGTACTCAAGTAAATATGGTATTAATTGAATACTATCAAAAACCTTGTCTGTGTTGTGTGAAAGCTTTTGTGTATGAGTTGTAAAATTCTCTGTGTTTTATAATGTTGTATTGGGACAATAATGCAGTAAATCTGAATTTCTTGGAGCCTATATGAAGAGGCTCCCAGCCTGTCCCAGGCTGATTGTTGTGTTTGATTTTAAATTATAATCACTCTTCTTTGTCAGGGGAACATTTAATCCAGAGCAATAATCACAAACGCATTTGATATCCACTCACTCAGAATATTTCCCATTTTCAAATGCCTCAACTCCCTGTTTCCGGTGTTTCTCAGCAGCTGCTAAATCCTTCTCAAGTCTACTTGTGGCGACTGTTGTCCTTCGGAAACCCGCAGAACCCACAGCTTCGCGAAACGAGACCCACAGGTCCGCAGACTCTGGGTCACTGTTCCCAACGATGGCTTGGGTCACAGAAGTGGGCAAGTCTCGACGGAACTTTGCATAAGCCCCCATAGTTATGGAAATGACCAGGTTCCCTTTAGTTCAGGAAAGATTGAAAAGAACCTGTTGACGGTTCACAGATGGCTTTTTCGCCAATGCATAATGGCCATTTTTACTTTCCGATATTCTGATTTGAAGAGAGAGACTTGCGAAAGGTTTATAATATGGACGTACAAACGAGTTAAGTAGATTAATTTACCTAAATTTTCATACTGCTCTTTTCAATCCGCACAAAGAACTATCCTTCTTTCATTGTAATTTTGAGTATAAAATGTATCAATTTCATTGGATTTTCACAGTGCGCCTGTTCTTAGAATTTATTTCTGACTCTCCTTTCTAAAAAAAAAAAATCAGGATGACAATGACTATTTTCTGAAATTTACCTGCACATGAAATGTTTTCTTTTATTTCAAGGCCAAAACAAATAGCACCTTTGAAAGGCTGAAACATGTTTTTGAACTGATCACAAACCTTTTTCTTCAACAGATTCTCATGGAAATTTCTGTAATGGCGCCAGTCAATCATGAAAATGAAAATCGATTTCAAATTTTTTTTCATATTACTGCACATTAAATTATTCAGTCATAAATTCAAAGAAGATGCATCAGTACTATTGTACTTGAAAAATTGCTATTTTGGATTTAATGCATACATGGTTTTCTTTCTGTTCCACATGAATAAAAAATCATATATTCACAGTCTGCCTCTTTCTCCATCTCGCGCTAAAATTTTCAAGATCTCCCCTGTGTAAATAACTGCATTGAAAAATCAAGATATAGTCAGGTATTTCAGGGCACTGAGATGATTTGAGAGGGAATTGAAGCCTCTTTCCTGTACTCCCCGAAATAAGTAAATCCAGACGGGGCTAAAATTAGACCAACAGTTGCTTTAGACGCATGCGTTTTGGGACTTTTGGCACAAGGACAGCGTGTTTCCTGAATTGTGAAGAGAGAAGCCCAGTTTTTCTTTCGCCACTAGTTCATGTCGTGAACATCATGAAGACAGTGCTTTGCTTAGTGATTTTCTCGCTGCTGAGGTTAGTTGAGGAATTGTGTTTTCCTCAATTTTGGAATTTTTTGCTTGATTTCATGGTTTTTTTTTTTTTTTAATTCCAGCTTGAAAACTCTGGGAGTTATTTACGAAGATGAAGAGCAGACTGCGAGCAATTTTTCGCATGTTTTGAAGGGGCTCATGAGTGATTATGATGCTCGACTTCGCCCGAATTTTGGAAGTAAGAAGATCAAGCTATTCACTGTTGGACCCCTGGTTAAGAAGTTTAATTGGTTCCAGACCAAAGTTTGTTAACCTAATTTTATTTTCCTGTAGACTTCACCAAGGAAGCATTTAATCTGTTCCATGAATCCAAAAGACAAGTGAACATTGAATATACACAATTCAAGACCATCAACTACAGTATAATCAGAATAAGTTGCTGCTGCTTCATCTTATATAAGTCCAAAGAGGTTTTCAGTCTTTTATGGAAGTAGCACTGATGAAAACAAAGATAAAAAGCTTCACATCCTAGGAAACATTTGATTCCTGTCAGGTCAAAACAATTTATTTTATCCTGCAAGTAAAGATAAATTAGACCTTCAGAAAAATTAAACAATTCTATAAAAACCAAGCACAGGAAAGCAAAGAATTCTGTCACATAAAAGCATATTTGATTGTCTTAGGTCAGTGTTCCTCAACCTTTGTGGGCCTGCAGACTGGCAAACTTTCATAAAAATTTTAACAGACCAGTAAATTTCTAAAACATTTTCTGCAGACTGGTACATTTTCACAAAATGTTTGCAGACTCAAAAGTTTTGCTTGAAACTTGAAAGACTTTCTGGCAGGAATTTGAAGAGTTCATGTTTTTTCTTCAAAATTAATGAACCAATGAAAAAGCTATGTATGGGAATGTCTTCAAAACATCAGAAAAGTGGGCTTGCAGGAAGGTTTCTTAGAAAGAAAATATTTTCAAAAAAATTATGAGGTGGAAACCCAACTTTTATTTTTTCATCAGATAATTTCCATTGCTATTGTCTTTCCAACAGTTCAGAAAAAGAACAACCCACTTCATTGCTACTTTAGTTCATACATTATGCAACAGAAAATGTCCCAAAGCAGAAAATTTCTTGTAGACTGGCAAAAAATTTCTGCAGATCAGTGCTGGTCCATGGACCATGGGTTGGGGAACACTGCTTTAGGTGAAACAAATTTAGAATAAGAAGATTACACATATTATTGTGCCAGGAAGAATAATTTTCACATCAGTGCATAGGTTAATTTTCTACACTTAAGATTGTATCATAAATTTCAGCCTTAGACTGATATTTTAAATTTTCAATTTGAGGATCCCCCCCCCCCCAGAAAATGTTTGTCAACTGACTTTTGCCTTGTTAACCAAGATATTTTTTTCTCAAAACCAAAAGTTTGTTGACCAAAAAGTTTGTTGACCAAGGGTTCACTGTACATTTTTCGCGATTTTAAAAATTGAATTGTTTATTTTGCACAGGGGGTCCCCTTTATGTTGGAATGGACATCGTAATCGCCAGTTTCGACTCAATTTCTGAAGTAAACATGGTGAGGTTCTGGAGAAAAAAAAGCTTTCGTCTGAAAGAGGATTTAAAGTATCTTGAATTTAATTTCGAAGGATTTCACGATAACAATGAACTTGAACCAATATTGGAAGGACGAAAGACTTTCCTTCAGTTCTGAAAACGAGGTATTCACTCTGGCCGGGGACTTTTCCGAGAAGATCTGGGTTCCCGACACCTTTTTCCCAAATGACAAGCACAGGTACTTTTCAATTTTACAGTTCCTCTAATTACATCGATTTTAATGGCCACGTTGAAAAAATTAAAATTACAGCTATCTGCATGATGTGACGGAGAAAAATAAGATGGTCAAGCTACATGGAGATGGAAGCATAGCATACGGAATGAGGTTCACCACAACCTTGTCCTGCATGATGGACCTCCATTATTATCCTCTGGATTTCCAGAATTGCACCATCGAAATTGAAAGCTGTGAGTTTTTGAACAGTTTTCAAAATTTCGAAATCAATAGCTGAGTTTCTGAACAGAGAAAATGTTTCCATTTGACTGATTACTTGAATACTTCATAAATAGTTCCACAGGGAAGCCTTAGAAAGGAAAGGTTCAGATTCCAAAACAGGACAATTTCAAGCATGAATTTCATTAAATTTGCTTGTTCATTTGACAGGGATGCGTCATTCTATTAGTAATTGTTTCACACTAAATCAGTTCACCTTCAAAGCTTCCACTTCCCATCATTTCTTGGGAAATTGAGTTTCAAAACAATATACAGTACACTCAAATCCTGTTAAACCAGCAACATCTTTGCAGCCAGATTTTGGGGGTTTATTGGGGGTGCTCAGTGTCGTCAGTGGCATGGATCTTCCCCTGAAAATGGGAAGGTGCATGAACAAGGGAAGGCTTTTTTATTTAGCAAAATGCTAAATAAAAAGCTAGCTGAGCTAGCCTAAGAATTAATCCAAACTTCATTGCGGTTATTTCTCAGGAAGCCTTGTAAAATATTTAGCAAGACTTCCTTGTTCCAAGCTCTGTATCTCCCAGTGAGCAAGAAGTAGTCCAATTTTGCCCCAAAATGCATCCAAAGTTTATTTTATCCCCTAAAGTAATCCAAAACTAGTCCGCCTGAATCCTAAATTAGTCCGCATACATCCAAAAAAACTCCAAGTCCACTGCTGAGCCAAAGCAGCACTCAACTCACCCTTACCTTGGG
>CAJPEX010001655.1:4549-52573 GCA_905338405.1 Notodromas monacha
TTAAAGTCTGAGAAAGCTGCCTTGATTTCAGGGTTTTTGATGCGCGATTGTTGACCTCGTTGTTGCGGTTGGAGTTTCTTCGGTCTGGGCGTTTGTTTTAATGAGGTTCGACGATCTTCGATGGGTTTCGGGGTTTCGACAGATACTTGAGAATGTCTCGAGGAAATTACGGGAGCGGGAAGATACGATTTTGATCGGGTATCTTGAGGGGATTCGACTTTCGATGGAATAATAGGGCTTTTATTGGATGATGGGAAATGTTTTTGGCTCTTGGATTGCTTGGGTTCGTATTTCGGAGCTGCGGGTTCGGGTTGTCTCGGGGGTGGGAGCAGTTTATTGGATCCCCTCGCCCTCACAGGCACATCAGCAATGTTTCCCTTCTTGAACTCTGATTTTGAGTTTGAGTTCCCACCGAAGGACATGGAAGCCCCGACGTCGAACACGTGATCAGCAGCACCCCCGTCAGCGAAACCGCCGAGTTTCAGGTTCATCTGTTGGGATTTTATCGGTTTCGGGGTTGCATACACGAGGTCGGGGTAATCCTCATCGTCGTCGTATTCGTCCATGAATTCTGGATCGCCTGCTGATTGTGTTGGCGAGTTGTACTTGGGAGGGTCATTGCGGTTTTCCCACCTGCTGGGCCCACTAGAATAATAGTCCGGCGTGTATTGAACCACAGGCTTCGGTTTGGATTTGCTGATGGACGAGGATTGCCGTGACTTATTGTCGGCTCTTTTCTGCTGCTGAGGATATGTAGAACCTGTGATGATCTGGGATGAATGCGGCCACTGCTGGTTGTTATTGTGACCCTGTGGAAGCAGAACCAAATAGAAACATTTATCAGTAATTGCTCAATAAATCATTGAAAAATCTTCGAGATGTTTTTCAACCCGTGTTTTTAAAAAACCTATTGACAGCCAAGAGCCTCGCGCTGTTCCGCGTTTTGATGAGAAAAGCAAGAGGGATTTCTGTTCCCTTCGTCTAAATCCACACGAAGTTTTACAACAATACTGTATTATCCATGCTAGAAAAAAAGATGCATTCATTTTGCAATGCAGAGGATGAGGAATCTTTCAGAATTCAGGTACGATGGATCTCATCTGCTTTCTGAAAGATCTGCACAATAAAAATAGACTTTGCGTTGAGAAAATTTCGCACAGATAACAGTGAACAAAATAAGTACATGCCCCAGAAAATTCGGAGGAAATATGCTTGAACTGCAGTGAATTGAGTTGAACATTCGGAATTTTAGCAAAAATTAGGACAAATGGAAGGTGAATGTTGTGATTTTGGAGCTTACGAAAATTAAAATTGTTTATTTTGATTTAAGATTTTTATCGAAAATTGAAAAATAAAGTTTTGAATTTTAATTAAATTACTGTTGAACTACTGGTCCTGCACCAGATTTATATCTAAAAACAGCACTGAGAACAGCAGCTTAGGGGAAGGAGATGCTTGACAAGGTTTTTGGAAAGTTTTCATTCAAGTGGTTTTAAGACCTATTGGACTTGAGACCATAAAAGTGCACATAATGTGTAAGGAAATTGAACATGCTTTCATTTTTTCATCTTTCCTTGATGCATCTCGATTTGCTACTGAGCTATCAGTAAAAACGGTTCACTTTTCCGAGTCAAAAATGCGCTCATTTCCGGAATCAAAAATCGGTTCTCTTATATGGTCCATCCTGAGCATATCATTTTGAACAATTAGAGGTTAGCTGAAGCTTTCCCCCTATTTCTTGAAAATTATAGAAAAACCTTGAAGAAAACAGGTGGAATAAGAACGACTAAATATCCAAGGCAGCCAAAAGTAACAGTAAGCAAACAGTCCCAAATAATAACCCAAAATAAGTACATACTAAGTACTGTTGCTCTGTTCGTATGTGGACCATGGCCAAAATTATCGTGGGATACGAAATGAACGAGGAAATTGACAGCGAGCGTTGGAAATCTTCGAGTTTCACACATTTTGGTAGAGTAATTAATAAGCGGATATATAAAGCTGGACAGGATTATTCATTTCTTCAAAATCTCAGCAATTGATCAAACATGCAAAATCTTGCCATTATGCTAACGAAACTAAAGCTAAATCTGAATCACCGTGCGTGGGAAACACATTTCAGCAAAAATCCTACTTTAGGTCGTAGTTTTCCAGTGGTGAGGTGATCAAAAATTTGTGCGCGTCAACTGCAGAGCTTTTGAAATACAGTATGTGCAGTTACTATAACTTGCATCTCTGTATATATCCTGTGAGCTTCGTAATCTGGATACGTATTCATGCTGTTGTTGCACCGGTAGAAAAATTTACTCAACTGTTTTCATATTCCGTAAATCTCTAGAAAAAATATTTCTGATTTTCATAATCTACTACTCATATTCCCCTTACCCTCTTTTGCTGCTTGCCATCGTTCATAATAAACAACGTACATTATTTTGTTCATAATATTGTAAGGGTTGTTCCAAAAGTTGTTCGTGACCAAGGTTTTGTTCATTAATTTTCAGTTTCGCCTCCACCCAAAAATAAAAACCAAAGGTATACTCAGTCAAGCACAAGTGAGCCACTGATTGCTGTGGATCGGTCACTCATTAGAAGAAGTGTTATAGCTGGAAATGGGCCGCGTTGTTGGTATGAACACATTTTACTGTATTAACGAATAATATTTGTTCAAAATCTGACAGCCTCACCATCAGTCCATCATCCTATGTACCTATGACATGTAAGTCTGAAGTTTGATAAATTTAAAATTCGTGTATATTATTCAACAAATTGCAAGTACAAGAATGGCATCGGAGCCACATGCAGGGACAGAAAAGATTGGGGCACCAAAGAAAAGTGGTGATATACGGGATATACATTTTCGGGCAAACTAGTCAAAGGAAGAAGGATTCAGAAGTACATACTCTAAGTGTGATGTGAATGGGAAAAAAAATCAGCGCATTAAAATGACGGAGAGCACATTAAAATATTAAATTTTTAGGAAACCCAAAAAATGCATTGGAAGCCGGGAACCAAGCACAATATCAATACATATCAGAATTGAACTGACAGAGCTCATGACAATCAATCAATCATATGCTGTACTCATATGAAATATGAAGAAGGGAGTCAGATTTATGTTTGGGTACTCACCTTGGCCAAGAACTGACCCAATACGGAACTTCAAAAACATTAGCAGGTCACATGCAGACGGCTTTTGAATGCAAAGAAGATACAGAGGAAAAATCTTAAGTTGAAAGTGAACACCACAGAGATAACTTCAAGGAACTGGGCCATGCAAAAAAGGATGATTTGAAATAGGCTGAAGGGAACACTTCTTGCTGCCACATTTTTTGTTGCACCTAGTAATCAGGTACAGTTAGGCGATGCACGACTAAATTAATAAAAAAGTGAATCCTGAAAACTTGTTATCTTCCAAACGGTTCAAGAAAAAAAAAATTGCCATGCACATTTTCTTGAGGGCTCAGCAAGGGGCTTGTGGATTGTACGAATGTTTTCCCAGCTGACTACTGAAGCTTCACATGCATTGCGAAATGAATCCATGCAAAACTTTCTTCATCGTTCTTTTCGGTGATTTATTTTGGGCCATTCAAGAAATTTACAGCTTTGCAATTTTTTCGACATGATGGCGAGAAAGAAAAAGGCGGGAGAGCAGATTCGAGTTTTCCTGCCATCGTTCCATCCATCCTTGGAAAAAAAAACGAGTACATGCACCTTCTTAGTTGTCATTGTATATCTCATAATAATAGGAAAGCTTAGTTGAAAATGCATGAAACATTTTTATTTCAGTTTTAGCATCACGTGAGCGTGTTTAGAACATTTTGAATATGTTCTTTGACAAATCTGGAACAGGAATCTGAAAAATATCAAAGCTTTGGCTTCGCTGTGTCAAATTTTCGTATAACTGATCACAGACCCCACTATAAAAATCCCATGTAACCCACCTGTTGAAGTGGATGCCCGTAATTAAGATAATCGGTTGACGAAAAAAAGATTGTTTTCTGATTCGAATGCGGGTCATACAAAAGCACATAACAAAAGTATATTCAATGATCGAACGAAGTCCTATGCATGAATGATGGTTTCATTCCAAATCGTAGGTTGAACCTTGAATTATGATATCCAGCTCGAAGATTGCCTCGATTTCTTTTTCGGCCAAAAATTCGACCGTGAAAAAATCAGTAGAGACTATTTATCGACGTTAAGATTGGAGTTATTCATCCCATCGGTATTTGATGAAGGGTTTTTGGTTCTGTTTACTCCTACCTATTGAGCAATACGGAGTTACGTAGAAGAATTAGGGACGGGTCTTTTGACTGAAACGAGAGCAATTTGTACAGAATGACTAATCAGAAGTGTTTGCAGATGTTACGATTGTAGTTAAGTCACCCCGGGGTAACCATCAATTCAACGTTTGGCTCTTCCAAAGATATAATTTCAGAGGAAACTCCTATTAATTTGCCATTGTGTTCAAGATTGACAAAAAGGTAAAGAAACAACTACCAAAAATGGGATTGAAAATCAAATTTTGCTTGGAAACTATTCTTTGGAGCAGATTAGTGCACTAAGTCTTAGAAATTTTCAAATGGAAAAACCTAGATTGAATGTTAATACGGAATCCCACCTGTACTAATATCCCTAGGAAAATAGACATAAAGCATTCAAAGAAAATTTAAAATTCTGCCTGAAGCATTATTGATAGTCTTACAGCAATCCATAGCTCAATTTGAATCTTGAAAACAGACAAATTTCATCAGTGCTGTCATGAAGACATGGTGTAATTTCTGCGAAGAGAATGCCACGAGAAAAGCGCAGTGTCCCGGCTTTCCATGCTCTTCAAACTTTTATTTTGATTAAAAAGCAGCTTACACACAACCTTCATTGTGGGAATCACTGCTCTATGGTGTAATTTCTGCGAAGAGAATGCCACGAGAAAAGCGCAGTGTCCCGGCTTTCCATGCTCTTCAAACTTTTATTTTGATTAAAAAGCAGCTTACACACAACCTTCATTGTGGGAATCACTGCTCTTGCTGGTATTCATTCTCTATCGTTACGTACTGTATATTTGTGTTTGTATTTGCCCAAAAATTTGTTAAACTCACTTCCGTTGTGTTTTAAGTGTTCCCTGCGACTTGTGTCATTTCTTTCTGAAGAATAAATGTAAAAAAAAACTAGGGCCATACTGTAGATCTATGTGTTAGATAATGCAAGTACAGTATACAGTACGTTCCATTGGATATACAGTACTGTACCGTATTTACTCAAGCATTATGTGCACCTTCTTTTGAACAGGGGCAACAAATTAGGTGCGCATTGCAGTCAAGGTACAATTTCTCTCCGACATTTTTTAAAACTTACAAATTATTTTCCCCACCTGAAGGTTATTGCTTCTTTATTCCTTTGTTATTGTTTTCCATGAGACAAAAAGATCACCATTGAAATAAAATCTCACAAGTGAGCTTGTATTTCAATTCTTTCCTGAAGTAGTTTTCACTGCAAGAATTGTCATAAATGAAAACTAAAAGGTGCACATCTTATGCAGGGATGGCATTTTTTACAACACTAGAAATCAAAAACAAAAATGTTTGTCTTATTCACGCCTGTGTTATTGCACTTGAGTAAAAGCAATATGCTCTTGGCCGCAAACTCGCAGATTACTTGTTAAAGTATTTTATTTTTTCCAGTGTACCTTTCATCAGCCTTTCCTTTGTTTGGTTCAAAAATTGACCAAAATCATGTAAAACAGTGAATAAAGTTTTTCAGGTTTCAGAGAATTTATGAAAACCGAAAAACCCTCTCTCCAAGAACACATTTCAGTTTCTCCAACATAAGGTCTCAAACTGTAAAAATGAGTCGCTTACGTTGACGCCCTTAACACAAGTGTTGAATCCTACGTTTCATGATTGCTTCAAAACAATTCATTTGAGTATTTGAGCCAGCAATGAGCAAGAAATGGCGTTGCCGTATTGACAACTTCAGCATAATGTACAGTCGACCCTTGATTTAGCACCCCCAATCAAGAATCACCCTTGAATGTTGCCACAAATTTCCCTGGTACAAGTATTCCTCCATTATGTTTTCAAGGGAAACCCCAATCTAGTGCCAATACTGTAACTCACTTAGGGCCACACAAAATGTTCGTCATGTTAAAAAAGTGGACAGAAATTGAAGTAGTGTACTGTTCTCAAGACATTTTTTGGATATATCATTTGGGTTATAATACTCATATATGCACTGGAGAGTGAGACTGACATACACATACTCATATACAACTCAGGATAACTGGGAACAATTAATATATTTTTGAATTTACATTATTCAAAAATATTTTTAGAACAAACTCATTCATTGAGAATATAAAAAAGTGGAAGGTTTTATGAGAAAATTTGTGATTCCTCCAGGATAGCGCTTAATGTAAAACTAATTCAAATGCACAAAAATCTCAAGAAACAGCTCTGATCCTCCTCTATACATCATACTCTTAAAAACCTAACCTTTTCTTCCTTGATTCGTATTTTGAAATACAGTGGCCCCCTGCCTAACAGACCTCCTGTGTAAGGGATTTTTGCCAAACAGACCAGCTCTGCAAGCAGTTTTTCCTCCCACCCAACAGACAAAATCCGCCTAACAGACTTCTTTTGGTTTAAAATTAGTGTTGAAAATTGCAATTTTTAATTTTTTATGTAATTGAATTCGTGTAGAGGACTTTTTGTCTAACAGACTTGCCCCTTGCACAAATCAAGTCTGTTAGACGGGGGTTGACTGTACTACAAAAAAAAGTAATTTTGAGCTTCTAATTATTTATATTGGCTTTCTCTCTTATAAAACATCCTGCCTGGCCTAAATCCTGCAAACAAGCTTCTTTTCCACCTACATGTTGAACACCCTCAACTTTATCTGTCTCTTATACACTAACCTTGACTTAGTGTCACCCTTGCTTGGTGCCACAAGATGTACCAGAGCAGCCGGTGGCACTAAATTAAGGTTTGACTGTACTTGACAGTTTGTTGATGATGGAGTTGAACACTTTTGATGCAATTTGCCAACAAAAGGAGATGTTGTGGTTATTGGTTAAAGCAGAATATGCATCAGCTATGTTTTCCAGCGCCAACTTTTGGGGCCATGGAAACCCGCGCCTTCGAAAAGGGAGCAATGTAATGCTAAAATGATGACAGTGCATCAACCCATCTGGTTCTTACAAGCAAAAGCTTCAAGGACATATAGCACGATTTTCCTCTAATCTTCTACTGAAAAATTACACTTACAGACAAGGGGAAGCTTATCTATGAAGTCAAATTGAGCACCATCGGAATGGCTTGGCTCATTTGGCGCGTATTTGTCACGCAGCTGGGCAGATGCATTTCTGATTGTAATTTTACGGGAGGCGTTTTTGCGCACGTACTTTACTTCAGTACAGTACTAAGAACACAGTGAAAAGGGGACACTGGAAACTTTTTCTAATCTTTCATCCAATAGATTTTTTGGTATTACAGTATAGAAGAACTGTGCAAGATTTGTTCAAGCAATGAAATTTTCCAATAAATTTAACTTGTTAATGTTTATGTGTCAGCTATTCGGATCATTTCTTTGACGCGTCGACTTGACCGAAAAAATGATTGCCGCCGTTTTTATTTTCATAAATCGGTTCTAAAAATCATCCTCAACTGGAATAGCCTTCAACACTTGAATTCAAACGGTTTTTTTTTCGCTTCTTCACGTCTTTGAATAGTTGCCAGTCCATTTGGTAATCTGAGAACCCTTTTTGGCCTGAAGTACTTATTTTTTGCATTCTTGATTTTTCACTCCAGAAAATCGAATAATCTCATATATTACGGAAATTGATATAGTAATATTTTACTCAGTATTCGTTGCGATTAGCAGAGAGGCCTCAGCACCCCTACGTGTTCATTAAGGTTGGCTATAATACAGAGAATCTCAAGTTTCTGGAGTATTCAGGCCATCGGAATAAATTTTGAAAACACCGTCGTACTTCCATTTGTCGGACAACGTTGTCCACCAGAGACTCGACACGAATTCGACTCCAACGCGTCAGCGTTGACTTGAATGAACGCTAGTTAATGAGTTCCTGTCTGAAACCCTGAGAATGCAGGTCGCTGTGATTAAACGATGAAACCCCCTTCAATAAAACCGCGGCTGGCTGTCGATGGAATCTCAAAGGGAGTCTGATCTGATTATGGCTTCCGTAAATTAAGAATCCTGTTCCTCGAAATAAAGTAGAGAAAGTGAATTGCAGAGGTCTGGTGACCGGGATTAATTCACTTTTACCGGGCTGTGATATTAATCTGGATAAGCGTCTTGACCGCGAACTTTGTTGCAAAGTAATCAATGCACCAAAGGATCGCCAGAAAGTTTTGCCTCGGGGTACTTCCCAAGTATTGTCATATTGTCACACTGATAACATCCCAAAAAAATTAGAATCCTGAAAATTCCAGAGAGAAGAAACAATTCATGTGGATCAAAACTTCCTCCAGACTAACACAGGTGAAGTAAAGTATTAAATCAAGATTGTCGCGACATTCAAACTTTATTATCGACAAACAGTATATTTGCAGGATGATTTCGCTCGATTACGATGTGAGTAGTCCAGCAGCTTATTTCGTAGCAAACGCTACTCACTCAAAGCTTGACTGATATTTTTGAATTTGTTTGTTCTTACGCAAAATCCCGTCAAATGTTTCAAAGTCATTCGAACGATGAAAATATTTTGCAAAAAAGATGGAGCAAATTTCCAGTGCATATGTACGTACGCAATACTTTTCGACGATGCATTTAGAATTAGAAGTGAAATCAGAAAGAAGCAGAAAAAATGACTGAAGAAGTAATCACTAAGCCAGAAACATGCTTAGCTTTCTTCTCTTTTCTCGAAGAAAGGAAAAAAGAAAGAGGATCAAGGTGTTTTTCCACCTCTGGTCAAGCGCAGTCGGCGCCTGCGCGGGCGCACACTCGTGAAGTAGCCCTTGTGCTGTTAGTCGGTCTTCTGCGGCGTGTGGCTAAATAGCATTGTTCTTTGAAAAATTAAAAATTCTGTGTCAGTGAAGAAAGAATTGGATCCCATTTTTTTGTGAATCGCAACTTAGCAATAGTGACGTGCAATGCATGGCATTTTCCGCCGCGATTTTATGATTGAAGTCGATGACAGAAATTGTACGCAATTGGCGTTCGTCGCTTTAGTTGGTTATATTATACCGCGTGCTGAACAGGCAAGCGCGAATAATAAAATCACAGAACGCATTGGTGTTATAGTTATATTTTTTTTAAATCCGAAATATGCTTTCATCTCACATCCTGCGGTGTATCTGAACGAAATACGAAATGAAATGTCGGCGAAATTGCAGTGTTTTATCCCTGGTGTTCTTGTCATGGTGATGAGGTTTTAATTTCCAAATTGATGGTTCTATATGTGCATCATGTTAGTGTTATTTCAACCGAGATTCGTTCAAAACATTCAATTTTTCAGCATTCTCACCATTCAGGTGAACATTTTTGAGAATTTCGCAGTAAGCCTAACAAATGGCGTTATCCGCATACATTACTGCGTCAAGTGGCTCAAGAAACGTGACTAGCAAAGAAATGGGAAGGGAGACAACCAATGATTAAAACAAAAATACAGCGGTACATTAACTCGGTACTTCAACAGTATTGACGACTGAAAAAATTTGCTGGATGCTTTTTTCTTCAATTGTGATGTGAGTCATCCAGCTTCTTTGAGGAACCAATGACTCGCATGATAGGCTCCGCTGAGAAAATCCTGAGCTAATCAAGGTGAACCTGCATAAATTATATCTAAATGCTTCACAGTCGTTTGAAATATGAAAATACAAAGAAAAATTAAGAGAATTCCAAGTGCACACCCATTCTTCTTGTGCTTCGCGGGGCATATGTAGAAGGAAGGGCGGCAAGTGAATTACACTAAAGATAATATCTGAGCCAGAAACATGATTAGCTTTCATCTCTATTCTCGAAGAAGGAAAAAAGAGATTCAGGTGTTTTTCCACCTCTGGTCAAGCGCATCAGTCGGCGGACTCGGCGCCTGCGCAGGCGCACACTCGTCGTGAGGTAGCCCTGGTCTTAGTTGATCTTTTTTGTACGTGTGGCTATGGTAAAGTTTTATGAAAAGTCCCAATTTCTATGTCAGTGCAGAAAGAATTAATTTACAGTATAAAATTCGTGATTGACCAATTTGCATTAGAGAAGCGCAAGACACGACTTTTCCCCACTCGTTTTCGTGATTGAACTCGATGACAGGCATTTTACGTATCGGTGGTTTTTCGCATTTGTCGCATGGGAAGAAAAAAATTATATCCCACTCCGGGGTACTTATGTCTACGCGCAGTTTTTTTGGCAACTTGAAATTTATAAAATGGCAAGCAAGATGCCCCTTTGAAACTGAAATAAATTAATTTTCTGATGGGGCCGCTTTTTCTGTTGTCAAAATCGGTTCCTGTATTGTTTATTCGGAAACGCATTTATGCTGTGTCCGTTTTTGTATGGATTGGCTTTCTTGGTAAAACAGCCTATTCAGGTTGTGTATTGATTATAATCGTTTTTTTTTTTGAAAGAAGAAAAGACAGTACGTGAACGTGTTACTCGTCCAGGGTGAATTCTTTCCGTGTAAAGGTGTTTCTCATTGTTTGAATTTTTCATTGGTGCAGTGTATTCAACATGATAACAATTTTTCAAAACGTTTTATCCAACAAAGAAATTCCGCAACTGCATTTGCGAATTTGAATCGACTTACCCGCATTTATTTAAATCCGACGTTGTTGAACCTCTCCAAGATGTTTTTTAATCATCCGTGATTGTTTCTGTAGACGGTATTTTGAGAATGTCTTTTGATCTTCACTTTCTACTAAGGTAGGTCATTACATTTTAATTACAAAAGCAAGTTATGATGCAGCCCTTCATTAAGGTATAATAGAAAAGAATACGAATACATAAAATCAAGGTTTAAACCTGCTCCAAAAGATTGGTCGAGTCAATTTTGTTTAATCGTTGATTGTTCTCTGAAGTTTCCCGTCTTCAACTGCCTATCTTCTGCTCTTCGTCTCTCCATGCTCTTGAACATGACCCATTCATACTCGTATGGGGATGATGAGTTGCAAAGCAATCAAGCATTTCTGCGATCGTCAACCCAGATTTTGAGTCGCCAGCCGGATTCGACTAGTTTTAGAGGCAGAAACACCTGACGCCAAAACGAACAGAACGCAGGTGGCATCAGTATATGCAGTAAAAGAAGTCACCGGTTATAGTCAGGCAACTGAGCAATTATGGTCACCTATAAGGTGCGATCCTGCTCTCTAAGATTTTCTTTTTCTCCCCCAAGACCATTCAAATCTTATGGCACGCATGGAAGAGGAAAACTTTCAGTGGGAAGGTGGGAAAAAAAGATGGTATTTTAATATCGCGGTCATCCGGCGCATGCTTCACCTGATGTTCGTTCCGGACCAGCGCGCAGAAGGGCCCGAATCCAGAGCACATGTGGTTCTCTCTCTATATATAAAGAACTTTTTACGGGATTGAAGTGAATGGTTGGCAGCATTGCTATCTTGATTCGTTTTTGTTTTATTCTTTCCGGAATTCAAGGCTGTATATGCTGTTCAACTCGTTTTAAATCCCCTCAGCGTTTTCCGCTCAATTGCTGGCCTCCTGACCTCCATCCCTAGCGTAATGCGGGAAATGCACCGTTAGATTTCTCAAAATCATTTCTGCGAGAAACCTTTCCATCCATTTTCATCAATGTCAATTTAAACTCCTCGTTCTACTTCAGGTTCTGTTTTATTACCTGCGCTATGAAAAATGGGCCGAGAATTTATTAATGTCGGAGGGAAATTGCTTGGTTCTGAACGAGATCATCTTTAATTTTTTTCTCGGGGTTATTTCTCGTGTTCCGGAACTGGATCGAAATGAGCTCAAATATATCTCGTGGACTTTCGGGGAGAATTTTCGCAAGAATTGCCGAATGACGTTGGTTTCAGATTTTGTTGAAGACGTTTCAAAGAAATTAATGACAAGGGAAAATGATGACAAGACCAGGAAAGATAACGAATCAAACAAGAAACTCCGTTTAATTGCTGTGAAACCGTTGGGCGTCACGCTTGATTTTCGCGCGTTTTAGAGAAGAAACTCATTAGGAAAAATTCTCTTGGCGAGTGTTGAAGCACAGGCACTTCACAACTTCTTGGGGGGTAATCACCAGGGAATCCGTTGCTCAGTTACCAGATACCATTAGTTCGCATATCAGCAGTTTCACGAAACGTAGTGCTAGAATTTCACAGACCATCAATTACGGAGGTTTTCATGCTACTCGACACGAAGGACTCATCCTGACTTCGGAGTCTAAAACATTGCAGATTATTTTTTCTTGAATCTGATTCGAATATTCAAAGGGATCATGCAGATGCGTGAACTTTTATATTCGCGGTCAAGACGCTTATCCAGATTAATATCACAGCCCGGTAAAAGTGAATTAATCCCGGTCACCAGACCTCTGCAATTCACTTTCTCTACTTTATTTCGAGGAACAGGATTCTTAATTTACGGAAGCCATAATCAGATCAGACTCCCTTTGAGATTCCATCGACAGCCAGCCGCGGTTTTATTGAAGGGGGTTTCATCGTTTAATCACAGCGACCTGCATTCTCAGGGTTTCAGACAGGAACTCATTAACTAGTGTTCATTCAAGTCAACGCTGACGCGTTTGAGTCGAATTCGTGTCGAGTCTCTGGTGGACAACGTTGTCCGACAAATGGAAGTACGACTGTGTATTCAAAATTTATTCCGATGGCCTGAATACTCCAGAAACTTGAGATTCTCTGTATTATAGCCAACCTTAATGAACAGGTAGGCGTGCTGAGGCCTCTCTGCTAATCGCAACAAATACTGGTTGAAATATAATAAGAATAACAATTTCCGTAATATAAGAGATTATTCGATTTTCTGGAAAGAAAAATTAAGAATGCAAAAAAAAGTACTGTAGACCAAAAAGGGTTCGCAGATTACCAAATGAACTGGAAACTATTCAAATACGTGAATAAGCGGGAGAAAAACCGTTTGAATTCAAGTGTTGAAGGCTATTATCACAGTTGAGGATGCTTTTTTTAGAACTGATTTATGAAAAGAAAAACGGGGGCAATCATTTTTTCTGTTCAGTCGACGTGTCGAAGAAATGCTCCAACTAGCTGATACATTAAGAAATCAATTCGTTGGAAAATTGCATTGCTTAAACAAATCTTGCACAGTTATTCTATAATGCCAAAAATCAATTGGATGAAAGATTAGAAAAAGTTTCCAGTGTCCCCTTTTCACTGTGTTCTTAGTACTGTACTGAAGTAAAGTACGTGCGCAAAAACGCCTCCCGTAAAATTACAATCAGAAATGCATCTGCCCAGCTGCGTGACAAATACGCGCCAAATGAGCCAAGCCATTCCGATGGTGCTCAATTTGACTTCATAGTTAAGCTTCCCCTTGTCTGTAAGTGTAATTTTTCAGTAGAAGATTAGAGGAAAATCGTGCTATATGTCCTTGAAGCTTTTGCTTCAGATGGGTTGATGCACTGCCATCATTTTAGCATTATATTGCTCCCTTTTCGAAGGCGCGGGTTTCCATGGCCCCAAAACTTGGCGCTGGAAAACATAGCTGATGCATATTCTGCTTTAACCAATAACCACAACATCTCCTTTTGTTGGCAAATTGCATCAAAAGTGTTCAACTCCATCATGAACAAACTGTCAAGTACAGTCAAACCTTAATTTAGTGCCACTGGCTGCTCTGGTACATCTTGTGGCACCAAGCAAGGGTGACACTAAGTCAAGGTTAGTGTATAAGAGACAGATAAAGTTGAGGGTGTTCAACATGTAGGTGGAAAAGAAGCTGGTTTGCAGGATTTAGGCCAGGCAGGATGTTTTATAAGAGAGAAAGCCAATATAAATAATTAGAAGCTCAAAATTACTTTTTTTTTGTAGTACAGTCAACCCCTGTCTAACAGACTTGATTTGTGCAAGGGGCAAGTCTGTTAGACAAAAAGTCCTCTACACGAATTCAATTACATAAAAAATTAAAAATTGCAATTTTCAACACTAATTTTAAACCAAAAGAAGTCTGTTAGGCGGATTTTGTCTGTTGGGTGGGAGGAAAAACTGCTTGCAGAGATTGGCGGATTTTGTCTGTTGGGTGGGAGGAAAAACTGCTTGCAGAGCTGGTCTGTTTTGCAAAAATCCCTTACACAGGAGGTCTGTTAGGCAGGGGGCCACTGTATTTCAAAATATGAATCAAGGAAGAAAAGTGTAGATTTTCAAGAG
Organism: Notodromas monacha; assembly: GCA_905338405.1. Taxonomy (NCBI): domain Eukaryota; kingdom Metazoa; phylum Arthropoda; class Ostracoda; order Podocopida; family Cyprididae; genus Notodromas; species Notodromas monacha. Next base: position 18,865 of record CAJPEX010001655.1, read on the forward strand.
TATGATGTATAGAGGAGGATCAGAGCTGTTTCTTGAGATTTTGTGTGCATTTGAATTAGTTTTACATTAAGCGCTATCCTGGAGGAATCACAAATTTTCTCATAAAGCCTTCCACTTTTTTATATTCTCAATGAATGAGTGTGTTCTAAAAATATTTTTGAATAATGTAAATTGAAAAATATATCAATTGTTCCCAGTTATCCTGAGTTGCATATGAGTATGTGCATGTCAGTCTCAAGTGCATATATGAGTATTATAACCCAAAGGATATCCCCAAAAAATGTCTTGAGAACAGTACAGTACTACTTCAATTTCTGTCCACTTTTTTAACATGACGAACATTTGGTGTGGCCCTAAGTGAGTTACAGTATTGGCACTAGATTGGGGTTTCCCTTGTAAACATAATGGAGGAATAATTGTACCAGGGAAATTTGTGGCAACATTCAAGGGTGGTTCTTAAATGGGGGTGCTGTTAGTTCCCAGCTGACATGTAATACGACTTCAACAGTTATGCCGTTGCGGTAAAGAACGAGTAACGACCGAGTTTATGAGTTTACTTAACAAAACTTCGTTAGTACTTTGCATCCTAAGTTGTGAACTCACTCATTACTGTGCATTCCACTTTTTGCAGATCAAGCGATATAGAAATGGAATGGAAGACGAGATTTTTCCTGTCATCGATACTCGCGAGTGTGTTAGTGACATCTAGTGCAGCGTTCGGCACAGTGCAGTCGCGTGGTCGCGCTCATCCGCAGGTTTCCGCGCGGGAGGCTGAATTTCACGACGATGAGTCCAGCGAAGGGCAGGGCTTTGTACCGAGAATATCTCCCATCACTGCTTCACAAAAATCAGCAGGTAATCTCAATCAGAACATGGAAGAAGATCAAGTGCCTTCTGAAGGGATAATCCACGAGATCACGGCCGAGGGCAGGTCGATTGTCGGCAACTTCCTCCGCAGCTGGAAAACTCGGGTCGAGTCAGCAGTGCGGAAAACGTTTTCGTCGGCGTCGGACGATGAGGACTTTGTTCCAGACAACCAGCGCCGGGTCATTCCTCCCGTCGGTTACCCTAATCAGTATTCCAGTCAGCAACGAACCAGAAGTCATCAGCAGCACTCTCAACGGACTCATGTCAGCAGCAGGCCGACCCAGGTGGTCGCGGCGCCGGTCAAATTTCGCCACCAAGGACCCCAATTCCCGCAGTTGCATTCGCTGAGTAAAAATGTCAAACTCTGGAATACAACCTCTTTGACTTTACACAAGAACCTCTCTCCCAAAAAGCCAAAAGTATTTAAGAGACTTTGGACTTTTTGAAATAGCACTGTTTTACATGATTTTGGTCAATTTTTGAACCAAACAAAGGAAAGGCTGATGAAAGGTACACTGGAAAAAATAAAATACTTTAACAAGTAATCTGCGAGTTCGCGGCCAAGAGCATATCGCTTTTACTCAAGTGCAATAACACAGGCGTGAATAAGACCAACATTTTTGTTTTTCATTTCTAGCGTTTTAAAAAATGCCATCCCTTGCACCTTTTAGTTTTCAATTATGACAGTTCATGCAGTGAAAACTACTTCAGTAAAGAATTGAAATACAAGCTCACTTATGAGATTTTTCTTTCAATGGTGATCTTTTTGTCTCATGGGAAACAACGAAGCAATAAAGGAGCAATAACCTTCAGGTGGGGAAAATAATTTGCAAGTTTTAAGAAATGTAGGAGAAAAGTTGTACCTTGACTGCAATGCGCACCTAATGTTTTGCCCCTGTTTAAAAGACGGTGCACATAGTGCTTGAGTAAATACAGTACAGTACTGTATATCCAATGGAACTTACCGTATACTTGCATTATCTAACTATTCTAACACATAGATATACAGTGCGGTCCTAGTATTTTTTGTTTTGAAAAATTCATTCTTCAAAAAGAAATGACGCAAGTCGCAGGGAACACTTGAAACACAACACAAGTGAGTTGAACAAATTTTTGGGCAAATAAAAACACAAATATACAGTAATTAATGATGATAAGGAATGAATACCGAGAGCAGTGATTCCCACAATGAAGGTTGTGTGTAAGCTGCTTTTTAATCAAAATAAAAGTTTGAAGAGCATGGAAAGCCGGGACACTGCGCTTTTCTCGTGGCATTCTCTTCGCAGAAATTACACCAATTCTGGGCAGGGATTAAGAAGATGCATTGAGGCATAACGAGTTATCCATCCTCATTTGTCTTGGTTTTTGGGAAGTAGTTTATGGCTACCCTACTTATTGAGGTTAGAATTGCAGCTATTTATCAGATTACTGATTTTTTCACGGTCGACTTTTTGGCCGAAAAAGAAATCGAGGCAATCTTCGAGCAGGATATCATAATTCAAGGTTCAACCTACGATTTGGAATGAAACCATCATTCATGCATAGGACTTCGTTCGATCATTGAATATAATTTTATTTGCTATGTGCTTTTGTATGACCCGCATTGGAATCAGAAAAAAAAAATACTTCGTGCGTCAACCGATTATCGCAATTATGGGCATCCACTTCAACAGGTGGGTTATATGGGATTTCTAGTGGGGCCTGTGATCAGTTATACGAAAATTTGACCGAGCCAGGCCAAAGCTTTGATGTTTTTCAGATTCCTGTTCCAGATTTGTCAAAGATTATATTAAAAAATTTCTAAACACGCTCACGTGATGCTAAAACTTGAATAAAAATGGTTCATGCATTTTCATATAAGCTTTTCCAATTATTATGAGAAATACAATGACATCTAAGGAGGTGCATGTACTCGTATTATTTTTCCAAGGATGGATGGAACGATGACAGGAAAACTCGAATCTGCTCTTCCGCCCTTTTCTTTCTCGCCATCATGTCGTAAAAATGGCAAAGCTGTAAATTTCTTGAATTGCCGAAAATAAATCATCGAAAAGAACGATGAAGAAAGTTTTGCATGGATTCATTTGGCAATGCATGTGAAGCTTCAGTAGTCAGCTGGGAAAACCTTCGTAAAATCCACAAGTCCCTTGCTGAGCCCTCAAGAAAATGTGCTTGGCTCTTTTTTTTTCTTGAACCATTTGGAAGATAACAAATTTTCAGGATTCACCTTTTTTTTTATCAATTTATTCGTACATCACCTAACTTCACCTGAAAACTATATGCAAAAAAAAATGTGGCAGCAAGAAGTGTTCCCTTCAGCCTGTTTCAAATCATCCTTTTTTGCATGGCCCAGCAGTTCCTTGAAGTTATCTCTGTGGTGTTTACTTTCAACTGAAGATTTGTCCTCTGTATCTTCTTTGAATTCAAAAGCCGTCAGCATGTGATCTGCTAATGTTTTTGAAGTTCCGTAGTGGGTCAGTTCATGGCCAAGGTGAGTACCCAAATATAAATCTGACTCCCTTCTTCATATTTCATATGAGTACAGCATATGATTGATTGATTGTCATGAGCTCTGTCAGTTCAATTCTGATATGTATTGATATTGTGCTTGGTTCCCGGCTTACAATGCATTTTTTGGGTTTCCTACAAATTTAATATTTTAATGTGCTCTCCGTCATTTTAATGTGCTGATTTTTTTTTCCCATTCACATCACACTTAGAGTATGTACTTCTGAATCCTTCTTCCTTTGACTAGTTTGCCCGAAAATGTATATCCCGTATATCACCACTTTTCTTTGGTGCCCCAATCTTTTCTGTCCCTGCATGTGGCTCCGATGCCATTCTTGTACTTGCAATTTGTTGAATAATATACACGAATTTTAAATTTATCAAACTTCAGACTTACATGTCATAGGTACATAGGATGATGGACTGATGGTGAGGCTGTCAGATTTTGAACAAATATTATTCGTTAATACAGTAAAATGTGTTCATACCAACAACGCGGCCCATTTCCAGCTATAACACTTCTTCTAATGAGTGACCGATCCACAGCAATCAGTGGCTCACTTGTGCTTGACTGAGTATACCTTTGGTTTTTATTTTTGGGTGGAGGCGAAACTGAAAATTAATGAACAAAACCTTGGTCACGAACAACTTTTGGAACAACCCTTACAATATTATGAACAAAATAATGTACGTTGTTTATTATGAACGATGGCAAGCAGCAAAAGAGGGTAAGGGGAATATGAGTAGTAGATTATGAAAATCAGAAATATTTTTTCTAGAGATTTACGGAATATGAAAACAGTTGAGTAAATTTTTCTACCGGTGCAACAACAGCATGAATACGTATCCAGATTACGAAGCTCACAGGATATATACAGAGATGCAAGTTATAGTAACTGCACATACTGTATTTCAAAAGCTCTGCAGTTGACGCACACAAATTTTTGATCACCTCACCACTGGAAAACTATACGACCTAACGTCGGATTTTTGCTGAAATGTGTTTCCCACGCACGGTGATCCAGATTTAGCTTTAGTTTCGTTGGCATAATGGTAAGATTTCGCATGTTTGATCAATTGCTAAGATTTTGAAGAAATGAATATTCCTATATCCAGCCTTATATATCCGCTTATTAATTACTTTACCAAAAGGCGTAAAATTCGGAGATTCCCAACGTTCACTGTCAATTTCCTCGTTCATTTCGTATCCCACGATAATTTTGGCCACGGTCCACAGACGAACAGAGCAACAGTACCGGGTTATTATTTGGGAATGCTTCCTTACTGTTACTTTTCGATCCCTTGGATATTTATAGTCGTTCTTGTCCCGCCTGCTTTCTTCAGTGTTTTTCTATGATTTTCAAGAAATAGGTGGAAAGCTTCAGCTAACCTCCAATTGTTCAAAATACTATGCTCAGGATGGACCGAATAAGTGAACCGATTTTTGACTCAGAAAATGAACGCATTTTTCACTCAGAAAAGTGAACCCTTTCTACTGATAGCTCAGTAGCAAATCAAGATGCATCAAGGAAAGATGGAAAAATGAAAGCATATTCAATTTCCTTACACATTATGAGTTGTTTTATGGTCTTAAGTCCAATAGGTCTTAAAACCACTTGAATGAACACTTTCAGAAAACATTGTCAAGCATCTCCTTCCCCTAAGCTGCTGCTCTCAGTGCTGTTTTTAGATATAAATCTGGTGCAGGACAAGTAATTCAACAGTAATTTAATTAAAATTAAAAACTTTATTTTTCAATTTTCGATAAAAATCTTGAATTAAAATAAACAATTTTAATTATTGTATGCTCCAAAATCACAACATTCACCTTTCATTTGTCCTAATTTTTTTGAAGTTCCGAATGTTCAACTCAGTTCACTGCAGTTCAAGCATATTTTCTCCGAATTTTCTGGGGCATGTGCATATTTTGTTCACTGTTATCTGTGCGAAATTTTCTCAATCCAAACTCTGTTTTTCTTGTGCAGATCTTTCAGAAAGCAGATGAGATCCATCGTACCTGAATTCTGAAATCTCCCTCATCCTTTGCATTGCAAAATGAATGCATCTTTTTTTCTAGCATGGATAATACAGTATTGTTGTAAAACTTCGTGTGGATTTAGACGAAGGGAACAGAAAACCCTCTTGCTTTTCTCATCAAAACGCGGAACAGCGCGAGGCTCTTGGCTGTCAATAGGTTTTTTAAAAACACGGGTTGAAAAACATGTCGAAGTGTTTTCAATGAATTATTGAGCAATTACTGATAAATGTTTAAATTTGGTTCTGCTTCCACAGGGTCCCAATAACAACCAGCAGTGGCCGCATTCATCCCAGATCAACACAGGTTCTACATATCCTCAGCAGCAGAAAAGAGCCGACAATAAGTCACGGCAATCCTCGTCCATCAGCAAATCCAAACCCAAGCCTGTGGTTCAATACACGCCGGACTATTATTCCAGTGGGCCCAGCAGGTGGGAAAACCGCAATGACCCTCCCAAGTACGACTCGCCAACACAATCAGCAGGCGATCCAGAATTCATGGACGAATACGACGACGATGAGGATTACCCCGACCTCGTGTATGCAACCCCGAAACCGATAAAATCCCAACAGATGAACCTGAAACTCGGCGGTTTCGCTGACGGGGGTGCTGCTGATCACGTGTTCGACGTCGGGGCTTCCATGTCCTTCGGTGGGAACTCAAACTCAAAATCAGAGTTCAAGAAGGGAAACATTGCTGATGTGCCTGTGAGGGCGAGGGGATCCAATAAACTGCTCCCACCCCCGAGACAACCCGAACCCGCAGCTCCGAAATACGAACCCAAGCAATCCAAGAGCCAAAAACATTTCCCATCATCCAATAAAAGCCCTATTATTCCATCGAAAGTCGAATCCCCTCAAGATACCCGATCAAAATCGTATCTTCCCGCTCCCGTAATTTCCTCGAGACATTCTCAAGTATCTGTCGAAACCCCGAAACCCATCGAAGATCGTCGAACCTCATTAAAACAAACGCCCAGACCGAAGAAACTCCAACCGCAACAACGAGGTCAACAATCGCGCATCAAAAACCCTGAAATCAAGGCAGCTTTCTCAGACTTTAAAAACACAAAACGAGTTTGGACACCGAGTCAGGTCATGTACAGTCGCAACTTCACCCAGCAACAGCGACAAACACCACCGAAACCCGAACCTGAGGAAGATTACCCATCCATATTACCACCCATCATCAAACAGAAAGAGCCAGAAAACCCCGAGTCCTTCTTCAGTTCCGAAGCTGACGAAGAAGATTATCCCATTGAACAAGCTAGTCCAAATACTAAACGCTTCTACGATGATGCCAGACCGAATCACCAGCAGCGACAAGACTACGAATACAGCCACGGAGGTGACGAAGAAGAATCAGAAGAGAGTCCGGTCAGAAAATTCTTACGCATCGTCAAGGCATCTTTGGCAACTGACGGCTTTTCGTACCCTGAACGAGATTTGATGACCGTGTCCAAGATTCCCTTTGGGGCAGTGACCGATATGATGCACATAATTGCTGCTCTTAAAACATCACTGGACCCGAACATGGACGCGTTTCTCCGCGGAACTTTTACGGAAGCAACAGAGAAACTCGCCAGTTACCTCAAGCACATTGTTCCATTCGACTTGCCCTCATCTTACTTTCTTCACGCCAAGTTCCTCATGGATCGTCTTTCCGACATCAACGCCTTCTTGTCTCACACTTATCCGAATTCCTGGGTGAAGGCGAAGAATGTCATCAATGGCCTGCAAAGACAGACCACTACTACCAGCACAACTCCTTCAACGGCGTCATCCGCAGGATCCACTGATGATCCTAATGACTCATCAGCAGAGGATGATCTTTTGTCCAACACTGACCCAACACTACTTTTACTGGATGATGAAGAATCTGAGAATGAAGTTCCTGTGTCACGAAGACGACTCAAAAGAAATGCAGCATCTTCCGATGTCATTCAAAAGAAGCGTGTCTCATCAAGTCCGTCAGAAAAAAAACGCATCAGACAGCCCTCGGGGTCTGCGAAACCATCACATAATACGACTTCATCGCATATTTTTTCTCCGCAAAACGTGACAGGGAATAGTTCCCTGATCGATGATCGTCTGAAACGTAGTTCCAAAGACCAAATACCGAACTTGTCTCAAGTGTCCCCAACATATTACGGTTTCTATCGCGAATACCTCAAGCAAGAAAGTCCTTCGAAGCGACGAAGAGACGCAGAAACTTGTCGAGATCACGGATATGATTATTACTACCAAGCCATGTCAGAAAACGCCGGGGATTCTTCCAGCAATAAATTCGTTTCAGACCCATCTTTCAGCAGCCCGGATCGAGTTCAGGTTCTCGGCTCCTCCGCATTCGGTCTCAACAGCAGCCCGAAGCCGAAAAAGTCAACGAAACGTAAACAGAACTCAACAAAGAAAAATAAGAGCAATCGGAAAAACACTCACAGCAGAAACGAAGCACTTTACGTCGACGATTACATCGACTACACGGAACTTTCGTTACTGCCTAATGCCGCTGCGCAACCAGCATCAGCATCGCATCAGCAATTGATGGACGATCACCCCAGGGGAAAACCCGTGGAAATCCTGGCGAAACCCGTTAGACCTGGTTCAGAGGATTACGTCTACTATTACTATTACGACGATGACGAAGATGCGCCTGCTGATCCGCTTCCGAAAAAGCAAAAGAACACATTTCGAGCCCAACTCAATCAGGCTCCTCAGACTGACGACGAGTACATCGAGGAACCGGAAGAGTACGAACGTGTAGTGCCCATTCGGAATTGGGCCGGAAGGAAGCCAGCAGACAATGACGCAAAACCAAATGCACAAGACGCAGAATACGACGACTACTATGACGAAGGTGAGGACCCTCAAAATGGCTCCAACAATAATGACGACAACCAAGAGTACGAAGAAGATGACACAGAGCAGCAGAGCAAACGCTTTGGCAACATCAAAAGGTTCTTCTCTCGTAACAAATCGAAGGACTCTGAATCTGAGTCGAATGAGGTCAAAAAGAAAAGCAAGAAAATGGTGGATAGTCGGAATGATTCATCCTGGTTCAACAAACTCAAGATGCCCAGGCTTAGTAGGCCAGATTTCGGGGCCATGATGAAGAAGTTTGACCCCCGGTCGTTGTTTTCTTCGATCAAACGGCAGGATCCATTCGTTACTTTCGGTGGATTGTCATTTGGTGCTTTCTTGGCAGCCCTCACTTATGCTGTTGTTGCTGATATGGATCCAAACGTATTCACTGACTCAAAAATAGGACAAAATTTTGACATTGGTGAGGAAAGAAGGCTTTGTATCAAACTTCAAATATGAATGAAAACTTTTTCTCTGCCATTTCGTTTTACCGTCGACTAACGACAAATATTTAATTTTAAAAAAGCACTTAAAATCTTCGAAATATTTTGAAACAAGGTTATATAGTTTCTGTTTATAGTATGTTACCATTTCTTATTTTACAGCCATACTGATAAAAAGGGCGCAATATAATTCTTCGAGTTTTTTTGTGGAATGAATTTTTGACAAGTTAGAAGCGTGAATCAGGCAAATCAAAGAAGCTTTAATCTCTACGACGGGGTCTACAAAATAATCTCGGAATCGAATATAAATGGCGTACGATTGAGCTGCAAACCAATATTCGGTTTTAAAGTTTCTTTGGCACAAGAAAAAAGCCACCCTGTTTCTGTTTGAAATATTTTTTCACCTTTTTTTGCATAAGTCACCTCAGAATCGTCCTGCTCATCACTCGAAAGATGTGGCGCCTATTTCGCAGAATATTATTTTCTGGTGTAGTCCACCTCTACTCTGCCTTCAGAATTCTGGACATTGACCTGATGGTTCTAATTCCAATGGTTGTTGACATAATTTTTTGATAGTTACTCCCGCCATTTTCATTAATAGCCGCTTCCACAGCTGACACTTGAAATGACAATTGTGCTGGTTGTGGATGCAGATGTTAATGAAAATGGCGGAATTGTTCTGGAATGCCCCTGGGCGAACCTTGAAATAAATGACACAAGGGTTTCCAGAATTCAGAATAAGCTGGGGTACACCAAAAAATCTGCCTCGTCTTTTGAATGAAGAGCCAAAATCTGCCAGGTAGACTGATGCAAAACAAAATACAGTACAAGGAAGCATGTCAAGCAGGGCTATATTGATTTCTAGCGCCAGAGAATGGTTTTTCTGAACGGAATTTTTTTTTTTTAAATTTCGACCCCGACATTTTTTTTTCTACTATTCGCGTATTTTAGACCTAATATTTAAAAATAATGATAAAAATGATGATGATTTCTCGCGTTGACTCATTCATATTCCATTTTCCAGGCAAAGTTTACGACAGGATGTCAGAGTTAATAGCGCGTGACCCTGGACTGAGATTCAAAAGGTCATACAATGTCATGGATGTCGGACCAGTGGATGATGGCGACAGGACAGAACTCAGGTGTGCCATGGACTCTCTGTGGACGGCTTACGAAGATGATCCAGATGCCAAGCAATGTTTGCGTTTGTCCCTCTGTCAAAGCATCGTGAACGCACCTGCAGCTGTCAACGACAAAAGCTACAGCATGCGAGTCCTGCTCCTGTCAGTATTTCAATTTCCAATTCCTTTTTTTTTTTAGAAACAAGGCTTTGTGAATAAAATGCATCTTTCCTTTTCAGTACCACGTTTTCCTGGATGCTCGGAGACCAAGAGTCGTTCCAGTTTGCGAACGATGTTGAGGATCAGGTGCGAAGGAAAACCGGGTTCAGGTGCTCAGAATTGGCTCCTCTGTGCAGAGCAGCAAAAAAGGTTTACAAAAATCGACTTGAGATCAAGAAATAGGCAGTGAAAGCCTTTCAGTGTTTCGAGTTACTTGCTGCGACCAACAGCTGAACAAAAAAAGAAACGTTTTCCCTGGAGTGCTGTTACCCTGAAACAGCACCATTCAGTCTGTGATCAGATGTATTTCGAATGCGGAATGTATGTAAATGCCTCGTGATTAGAAGCGAAATTTAATTTTCCTGAAGTTTTGAACGCGCGAACGACGTTTCGCGTCATTGGAAGCACCCTGGTTTCCTGAAAAAAAGGCAGGCGAATAGTGTTTCTCTGCTCAGGTATGCACTTTTTTGAGATTTTCATGTTTTTCCTTGCTGTTTGTTGAAGTTGAATAAAATTTGGATTTCAACTATTCGGTTGAATGAGGAAAAATAAGAAAAGAGCCATGCTATGAAATGAACAAACTTCTTTTGAATCAATTCTGCGTGTTTTATTTTCCGACCCACAAATGTTCCAGAAATTCATTTCTTACAGACTTATACTGTACTTTACTAAGAACTGCTGAATCTTACGAAAGGCAAACCCCGTAAATGAATACTGTACTTCTTACCTGAATTTACCGTCGATGGGGAAGCATAAAATCTGGTTTTTCCTTTGCCGGCATTGTTTGATTTCTATTATCAAGGATGAAATTATCTCCCATTCATCCTGACAAACCTGGGTAAGCAATGAAACAATTTGAGTGCCTCAGAACTTTTGAGTACCAATTTTACGGAAGGTTCCAGAGGAACTGATTTTTCACTCATCTTCAAATCGATGAGGTGGATTTCACTTTAGTATGGTATATTCGAAATGCTTTCCGAAATGTCTTTTGTGTAAAGAATTCGCAAAAGTACTGAATTGATTGAATGCAGGTACTGTACAGTATTTATACACTGTACATTATTTATTTCTGTTCAGAGTTCAACATTAGATTTGCTTGCCTCAATCCTTCAAACTTTTCTTGGTAAAACCTTGACACTCTCAATATTCTAAAAAGTCTGATGAAGACTGACCTTTGTGAAACATGAAGGGAACATTTGTGTCGCTCATTTGTGATGTCCTGAGAATTTCTACGTAAAACGAACCAGTGTGGTCTACCCTTTCTGTTAACCCAAAAAAAGGTATGATTCAATTACATTTTTTGTAGTACTTTTGCATTCAGTAATGGTAGTGCCATTCGTGCTAAATTGTATTTTGCCAAGGGTATCCAGATAGGCATCACTCTCAGTTATCACCGCAAAGTAGCGAGATCTGCCACTTTATGGATGAACAGGATTCACGGCAATTTTTTCTATAGAATCTAGGTGTCGCTGTAATCACATTCATTGTATTCGACGTGCCCATTCGACGTGCTGCAGTACAGTAATTCCCTGACTCGCCCGCCATGCCATCACAGAATACAATGGAATTTGGTAATCAGCAGTTAACTTGGATGATTTATTTCAGCATTCAGAAGGGAAGAGATAACAAAAAAAGGTAATCACATGCATGACTCGTAAATACTGTGCATTGATTTGTCCGCATGAACTTAGTTCTTCGTCTTCGAAACGATCTTGAGTGTGCTCATTTGCTGTGGTGATTTTATCTCGCTTCAGTACAGTACTGTTCAAGGTAGCACTTCGATGGCTGATGCTTCATCAGCAGCTTTTACAAAATTCAGTCGTGGCACATCTGGAAGAACTCTGCTGCTTCAATGAATAGTCCAAAACTATTCGGTGACAGATGTCACTCGTTCTAATCCGCGCGTAACTAAGTACAGCACACGGTATTAGCATTCATCCGAAAAAAAATCATTTTGCATTCGTACAGTAATCGTAGAATCTATTGGAAAAAAGGAACTTGATTTTTCCACCCTCCGGAACTCTTGCTCATTATCGCAAATTCCTTATGCTAAGCTTCTTACTACCAGCACACATGCCGCAAGTTCTATTGAAAAAAACGATGACCTCAAATAAACAGAATCAAAGTTAATTAGGGTCAGCACCCAATTTCAGGGCAGCAGAAGAAAATTCCGCGAATCATACACAATAGCTGTATTCTAATATGACCTGTATTCGGTTCTCCCATCAGAGATATGGATGATCATCAGCATTTTCTTCATCTTCAATCATTTGGAGGTTCAGATGCTTCTTCGTGACCGTCTTTTCCAACAGCAACAGGTGCACTTCTATTGTCTGGTAAAGCATGTCATGCTCAATGTTGGTCACACAACTGATAAAGCATCCATCATCGCATTCTGAAGAACCTCAAGATGAGAAAAAATAACAATTGTTCGCTTCGCTCATTTCTCTCTCTCTCTGACACCTGCGTGTGACACGACCAACAGAGAACCCGAAAAAGGAATTCGTAGAGATGCTCAGTACTCATCCAAAGCCAAGCCATGAAATGAGTTGCAAATTTCTTTCCTATTCACTGAATTTTTCGCACCACGGAACCAACGATAAATTCCTGTATACATGACGTACTTTTTTTTCTTTTCCAAAAAGGGGAGCNGCTCAGTACTCATCCAAAGCCAAGCCATGAAATGAGTTGCAAATTTCTTTCCTATTCACTGAATTTTTCGCACCACGGAACCAACGATAAATTCCTGTATACATGACGTACTTTTTTTTCTTTTCCAAAAAGGGGAGCAAAAGAAGACTGATTTAAAAATGAGCAGGTGGCTGCTGGGAAAAGAAAGTTCCCGCAAACAGAAGATTATTACACCACTGCAAGAAAAAGACTATACCTTAATATCATTTGACATACTGTACTGGAAGTTTTGGGAGCATTCATATTAACATAAAATTTCTTGGAATAGCTAAAAAGAAATTTTTGTTTTTCTAACCAGTATTTGAAATGTAGAGAAGATAATGCGTGGAACAAAACAACAATTTCAATTTTTTGCAGGCTTGATGAATTATAGCACTCAGTTCCATGACATGGATGGAGAACTCTAAATGTAAGTTGAAAGATGTCACTTTTAATCATTCAAAGTGAATTCGAAGTAAATTATTGGAAAGCAGGTTTGAAAATCCAAGAAAATAATCACAGAATGTCAACATGATTGGCTGTGGTAAGATTTTTATTCATTTCTTAATTTACATAATCAAACCAACCCTAGAAATATCAGAGGTTGCGTCCAACTGGGACAACTCTCGTACAACTTGAATCAAATCATGTGTAATTGCGGTCTTCTATTGCTCTAAAAAACCGAGACAGCGAGGAAAAGCGTTCTGGAGGAGAAAATTGGCAGGAAGTGCAGAAAAGTGCCAAGGAAAGACTTTCCATTTATCGCCCCTATGCGGAAAGTGACGCACTCAACGAGGCTCGTCACATGAGTTTCATTTTCCGCATCGCTTGCCCACGGTGTCCCGGTTCTTTTCCCAGAAAGCGACTCCAGCTCAGTGCCAAAGCGTGAAATTGACCGCTTTTAGATATATATACACTGCAATATATATACGTATATATATATACCTACTGTCGATTGCTCGTGGTTACTCGTCGTTATGCCTCAACACCGTCTATGCACAACTTTCGAGCAGTAAAGACAGTTTACGGATGAGGGATGACTCGCTATACTGTATAACCACGCGAGAAGGTTGGGTTCATCCGCGAAATCTTATATCCACAATTTACTTGGAAACTGTGCGTAAAAAGTTAAGGAGTCCTATATTATATTTACGACTATTGTATATTCGATGCCGTAAAATGGAAATACTGTACTATACTGTATGATGTTCGCTGATCAATCGAATCAGGTGCCGGACTTGCTTAACTTCTATATCGAAATTCACGAATCATTTCGAAGGCAAATCGTTTGACTGACAATCTAAAAGAAAATTTTCTGACAGCCTGCATCGGGGTGAAATCATCCTCATTCATTTTGGATAATGCTTCATAAGTCAAAATGAATAGCAACAAAGTCCGTTTCAAAAGTATCGATTGTTCGGGAAGTATTGTACAGTACTCTGCTATAGTGATTATATCACATGCCCTAAAGGAAGATGCTCATCTCAAATTTTCAAGATTAAAATCCTTATTGAAAAAAATAATTGACAAGTGAGACATGCACAGTGAGACAGTGAAAAACGCTCCAGGATTCACTTTTTGACTTTACTATAGAACGTCCTTTTAATTGTATCATTTTCAACTTTTTTTTACAAGTAAAGTATCTGTGGAAATGTGTCCAAAATTTAACATTAAAACAAAGTAAAATTTTCACTTGAACTTATTCAAGCGTTTATAAAAATGGTATACCCACCTTTTTCCTTATAATTTTGCAAAAAGATTTTTTATAAATTTAAACATTCTGAATATGTTGAATGAGAATCGATAATCGGACTATTCGAGTAAAATCCTGAGGCATTGATTCTTTACATTTGTTTTTATCTTGAAAACATACAGGAATTTCGAAAAATCAATCTAGCCTAATTATCGAAAATATCAATTTACAAAAAAGCTTCCTTAGGAAACCGTTGAAGCTTGAAACGCGCATCATGAAGCCCAATAAAGTTATCGATTTCTCTATTGAATGTGCATGCAACTGTGCTCAATTATGACCTTCTGATGCAGAAGCCCAAAAAATACTTTGTTTATGTATTCCTGATAACGATGAATGAAGCAGCCAGGAATGTGGGTCAGCTTCGTAAAGAATCCTGCACTGGAGCGAATTCAATTGATAAGTGTCACGTACTGCAGCTGGGAATCTGAAGCTCGTATATATACACGGCTGGCATGAAAAAATTGGGAACTGCACGTCGATTACCAAGCGATACTTAGGTGCAGTCATCTTCAATAACAGGATGATGAAGTATTGCATTGAAAAATGAATGCGTATTTCGGATTCAACTATCTAACATGCAAAAAAAAAACTGCGGTTTTTCTGTCTCGTCGGCTCGATTCCAATTTTTCCAATCAGATTTCCTGTGTTACTCCGTGATTCAAATGCGCCTTATTCTGATCTTTAAGACATTGACTTCCACGGATACACAAAACAGTCTGAATCAGAGTTTTTTTTTTACACCAAACATTCAAGAATGAACACATCTAGTTTTGTTTTGCCCCCTTAATTTGAACCACAGAAAACCCCACCTCAAATAATTTATACTAAAAGCTTTTTAATCACATGACAACATAGTTTGTGGCATAATATTGTTTCAACAATAAATAACTACATATATATAGCAAAAAAAATTCATCATAAAAAAAAACGTTTTCTCAATACCCAGCAGAAAGTCTATAGAGAGCAAATGTTCAAATTAAACTTTTAAAAACCCCAAATATGAGCATAAAAACCTTTTTAGAGGAATTTTCAATAGATTCCCTTCTTGGAAATTTTCTAACTCAATCAGGCACAGTCTGAAATATCTCTACCAAATTCAATATGTGACAGGCTGTGTTCAAATGTGTTCATGTGGTATTGCAACCTGCCATCAATGAAGAACATGATTCAAAGTGGTTCCACCACACATCATCTTCCCAGAATGAAGAGATTCTCCAACCACCTTCCCAAAATGTTGAGATGGGGGGTGCAATTCATGGAGTGAACAATTGAAGATAATTAATTTTTTCAGAAGATTTTTTTATAATTATAAAAATCTTAATATGCCAGTAAAGCTAGATCTGAATGATTGCGGGTACGTGGAAATTGTTCCAGTCGTCGATTCCAAAAATCTCATTATATAAAATTATTCAGCCATTAAAATTTTTTCTGCAGTCCCCAAAAGTTTGTTGTCAAGAGATTTTACTGTATCGTTGTATCTCCATTATGATCCTTACTATTGCTGCTCATGTTTATAATCAGCCATGTCTATACCAATTTTAATCTGTGCAATGATGAATTTTCTCTTCTACGTCAGGTTTCCAATGCATTCTTCATTTCTGTTACAATGCTAGAAAATACACATGATTCGTGAAAATCTTTCTATTTTATTTTTAGATAAACCTTGTGGATGTATTCACGAAAGTTGCCCCGAGGCAGGTCATGAAATAAAAGACGCAAACATCGGTTCCAGCAGAGGAAACGATGCCCAGCACAGACTGCAGGGCGCCCAACAGCGATCACAGCCAGCGTGTCACCCGGATTTCATGTAATGGCTCCTGTCCACTGTCGCGAAACGAAGGCAGCATGAAGAAGACCAAGAAGAAGAAGAATAAGACGAAACACGCGAGGGAGAGAAAGATGGACAAGAATGTGTGTTACTTTCGTTTCTGGAACCTCGGAAACGTCCGGAATAACCATGGGTCCCCATTTTTTTTCCGCCGCGTCCTGGAACACGTGGAAGAAAACGCCCCACGAATTGACTCATTCCTGATGCATTACAGGGCCTTCATTCAGCTGAGAGAGCGCCGCAGATTTATTCATTTTTTAATATTATTTGTGACCTGTATAAGGTATTTTTGACTCACATTCCTCATATACACTACATAGGTGAACATACATCTGAGCACTACCACCAAAATCTTGGAGCTATAAAAGGTATTAAACGAGTAGTTGACCGATACAGTAGGTGAAACGAATAAACATTTGTATAAAATTCGAATGCATGAAAGAGTTATGGAAATTCTTATGCAATAATGAATCTCGTTATGATGAATTTTTCCTTATACAACGAATTATTTTCTTGGTTCCAGCACTTTTTCTGAATGTGCAATGCTATCAAAATCTTGTCTGAAAAAAAAATCTTAAGCTGTGATCTCAGAATAATCGATATTTGGCCATGATTCGGTGAATAGGCAATAGAAATTATTTGATAAAAAACAAAATATGAGAATATTGAACTGGTGCAGTATTATAACTACAGTACACAAGAGATGCAGGGTGCTTTTAAAAATGTTTTTGAAAAAATACCAATCCTGAGGTATTTTTAGGAAATTATCTTCCTCCATTTTAGAATGTATGTCTTTCTTTCAAATTAGCTGTATGTTGAGAAGAATTTTTAAAAGGGACTTTTTATATTATGAGTGATTATTACCCTTCCTAAAAATGTTCAGCCTAGAATGTGTTTAAAACTGTGAAATTTCATAGAACAAATGTTCATATCCAATGCCCAGAATTTTTTGNTGCAACTGTGCTCAATTATGACCTTCTGATGCAGAAGCCCAAAAAATACTTTGTTTATGTATTCCTGATAACGATGAATGAAGCAGCCAGGAATGTGGGTCAGCTTCGTAAAGAATCCTGCACTGGAACGAATTCAATTGATAAGTGTCACGTACTGCAGCTGGGAATCTGAAGCTCGTATATATACACGGCTGGCATGAAAAAATTGAGAACTGCACGTCGATTACCAAGCGATACTTAGGTGCAGTCATTTTCAATAACAGGATGATGAAGTATTGCATGAAAAAATAAATGCGTACTTCGGATTCAACTATATCCTACATGCAAAAAAACTGCGGTTTTTCTGTCTTGTCGGCTCGATTCCAATTTTTCCTATCAGATTTCTTGTGTTGCTCTGTGATTCAAATGCGTCTTTTTCTGATCTTTAAGGTTTGATTCACATGGACTTTCACGGATACACAAAACAGTCAGAATCAGATTTTTTTTTTACACCAAATCTTCATGAACACCTCTAGTTTTTTTTGCCCCCTTAATTTGAACCACAGAAAACCCCACTTCAAATACATTATACTAAAAGCTTTATAATCACATCACAACATACTTTGTGGCATAATATTGCTTCAGCAAATAACTATATATATAGCAAAAAATGTCATCATAAAAAAACATTTTCTCAATTCCCAGCAGAAAGCCTAGAAAGGAAATGTTCAAAATAAACTCTAAAATAACCCCACTACGAGCCTAAAAAAAACCTTCTTTGAGGAATTTTCAATAGATTCCCTTCTTTAAAATTTTCGAACTCAATCAGACAGAGTCCGAAATATCTCTACCAAATCCAATATGTGACAGGCTGTGTTCAAATGTGCTCGTGTGGTATTGGAACCTGCCATCAATGAAGAACATGATTCAAAGTGGTTCCACACATCATCTTCCCAGAATGAAGAGATTCTCCTACCACCTCCCCAAAATGTAGAGATGGGGTGCAGTTCATGGAGTAAACAATCGAAGATAATTTATTTTTTCAGAGCATTTTTAAAAATAATTATAAAAATGTAAATATGCCAGTAAAGCTAGATCTAAATGATTGTGGGTACGTCTGATATAAAAATTGTTCCAGTCGTCGATTTCAAAAATCTCGTCTTACAAAATTATTCAGCATAACCTTTTTTTCTGCAGTCCCTCTAAAAGTTTGTTTCCGAGAGATTTTACTGTATCGTTGTATCTCCATTATGATCTTTACTGTTGCTGCTCATGTTTATAATCAGTTGAGTCTATACCAATCTTAATCTGTGCAATGATGAATTTTCTCTTCTACGTCAGGTTTCCAATGCATTCTTCATTTCTGTTACAATGCTAGAAAACACACATGATTCGTGAAAATCTTTCTATTTTATTTTTAGATAAACCTTGTGGATGTATTCACGAAAGTTGCCCCGAGGCAGGTCATGAAATAAAAGACGCAAACATCGGTTCCAGCAGAGGAAACGATGCCCAGCACAGACTGCAGGGCGCCCAACAGCGATCGCAGCCAGCGTGTCACCCGGATTTCATGTAATGGCTCCTGTCCACTGTCGCGAAACGAAGGCAGCATGAAGAAAACCAAGAAGAAGAAGAATAAGACGAACACGCGAGAGAGAGAAAGATGGACAAAAATGTGTGTTACTTTCGTTTCTGGAACCTCGGAAACGTCCGGAATAACCATGGGTCCCCATTTTTTTTCCGCCGCGTCCTGGAACACGTGGAAGAAAACGCCCCACGAATTGACTCATTCCTGATGCATTACAGGGCCTTCATTCAGCTGAGAGAGCGCCGCCGATTTATTCATTTTTTAATATTATTGGTGACCTGCATAAGGTATTTTTGACTCACATTCCTCATATACACTACATAGGTGAACATACATCTGAGCACTACCACCAAAATCTTGGAGCTATAAAAGGTATTAAACGAGTAGTTGACCGATACAGTAGGTGAAACGAATAAACATTTGTATAAAATTCGAATGCATGAAAGAGTTATGGAAATTCTTATGCAATAATGAATCTCGTTATGATGAATTTTTCCTTATACAACGAATTATTTTCTTGGTTCCAGCACTTTTTCTGAATGTGCAATGCTATCAAAATCTTGTCTGAAAAAAAAATCTTAAGCTGTGATCTCAGAATAATCGATATTTGGCCATGATTCGGTGAATAGGCAATAGAAATTATTTGATAAAAAACAAAATATGAGAATATTGAACTGGTGCAGTATTATAACTACAGTACACAAGAGATGCAGGGTGCTTTTAAAAATGTTTTTGAAAAAATACCAATCCTGAGGTATTTTTAGGAAATTATCTTCCTCCATTTTAGAATGTATGTCTTTCTTTCAAATTAGCTGTATGTTGAGAAGAATTTTTAAAAGGGACTTTTTATATTATGAGTGATTATTACCCTTCCTAAAAATGTTCAGCCTAGAATGTGTTTAAAACTGTGAAATTTCATAGAACAAATGTTCATATCCAATGCCCAGAATTTTTTGTGATGCAATTTTACTGAAGATTAAGTCTGGTAAGAAAATATATCTACAAGTTCCAGGAAAAGTTCATTGTGAAAACGGAACATTTGTACCTGTATACATTTTGTTCAGAGTAAAAATTATGTTTTCAGTCAATGGATTTATTCAATTGTTTTAGTTTGGGTATGTGTCTTTCAATTTCCAGCGTTCTTTTTACCCTTCCCGACAGTGAATGGAACTTCTCCATTGAAAGTATGCTTGGATACACACAGGAAAATAATTTTTGCTCTGTCATGGTTTGAGGAATGACGATACAGGACGTGCATTCGAAGTATTTCCTATTTATGCATACAGATGATCAACGTAATTCCGAAAGCTCTTTTTTGTCGAAATGCATAATTTATGCCAGCAGACTGTGGAGCAAACTTCAGTATAGATCCTGTGATATTGACAAAAAAGTTCGTCTCGCAGCAAACAAGCAAAAGTCAAACTACGCACAATCAAACAAGGAAACCCTACGAAAGCTTTTGAAATTAAATTAAAAAAATCGTCCAGTGAATCCATCCGTTAAATTTTTAAAATTCCCACAGAGCTTGAAAACTACCCAAGCCGAACACCATTCCCGAAGAATCGCTGGGTATTTTCCGAAAGAATACTTCTTTCAGCTGTTTAAACTCGAGTGCAAGACTACCGTATAATTTTCCCTTTTCCTTTACGTAACCGTTTACTGTAGTTTATTCGTTCTCTTTATTTTCTCCTGTTTATCAGATAGATGTGGTGGAAGCATGGATTTAACGATGAGAAAAAGAGGCGGGAGCAAACCACCAGCGACGGTGGTGTCAACACTTTCCCTTTCATTTTTCTCCGTCTACAGCAGACTTTGCTGCTACACGGGATCCTGCGATTTTTTTTTTCTTTCATCAGGCGATTCTCTTTCTTTTTCGGGAAGTTTTATTGTGACTCACATCCGTGGGATCGTCGTTAATTATCTTGTAATTCTTCTCCCGGCGGTTACCTTCCTGCGGAATGCGATGTCACTTCACACGCAGGTGAGGCTGGCTGTTTCCATCGAAAAACTGAAACCGCTTTCTTTTTTCAAGATGGAACTCGTATCGTTTTAAACTTGGAACAAGTTGCATTGACATTTCAGCAGCAGTGGGAAACAGCGTACTGGAAGCACCTATCCGACACTTATTTTCAGTATGACAGATAGAATGAGACAGCTGACCAAGAATTAACTGCAATGTGTCAAACATGACTCATAATATCAATAATGAATAAGATTCATAAGATGATTACGTAAGATTCATGAGATCTATGAATAAGATTTATAAAATCAGTGCATAGGATTCCTATAGGATCAATACATAAAATTCATATA
This sequence comes from Notodromas monacha, assembly GCA_905338405.1. Taxonomy (NCBI): domain Eukaryota; kingdom Metazoa; phylum Arthropoda; class Ostracoda; order Podocopida; family Cyprididae; genus Notodromas; species Notodromas monacha. Next base: position 40,006 of record CAJPEX010001655.1, read on the forward strand.
AGATTATACATGAGATTGATATGATAAGGAATACACAAGATCAATTCTAATATCTTGATATTGCTGTATGTAGATTTCATCAATGAAATGTGGTGTTGATCTCCCACATTATGTCACGAATTTGTGTAGCAATAATTTTCCATCTAATAGACTGAAATGATATAAATTATGACTGGTTAACCAGTCACTGCTGGGAGCTTCCATATACACGACGCAATACAGCGATAAAAAAATACTTTTTATTCTTTTGTACGTAATACAGTATACAGTAGTTGAGAAATGTGCCATTCTCGACAGAAACGTTGAAGCAAAAATATTTTTTGGTCATAAAGAGGATAGAATTTTCCGGCGACATAATATATTTTTCAATTGCTTCAGCAAATTGCTGGCGTTCAACTCACAGAGCAGAGGGAATGCCATATTTGTAATTTTTTTTAAATATGCGCATTCAGTCCATTTTCAACGGATAAACATGGAAAAGCTTGTCATCTTGACACCATTGCTTTTCATTATGCCCGTGCAGAAATAATTGTTGTTCCCCTTTTTATGCATGCCGCATGCCCGTATTCACCGCAAAATATTCAACTGAATCAGAATGGACTCGTCCCAGAACAGCTTCATGAGCCATTGGCATTGCTGATCCAAAAGCCAGATCTCGATGCACGTATCTTGGTGAAAACGCGCAGTTACCCTCATTAGGCCTTCCAATTGAGCTCCGCATAAAAAAAAACATGTCTAAGATATTGATACGGCATATCATTCGATTCTCAAAAGTGTCAGTGCATCAAAGGCCAAACGTGTCTAATCAAAAACCGCGGAGCCGTACATCAGACAACCTCATCCGGGCTTAATAATGCAGATTATGTCGGTAGTTGTCATCTGCTGCTGAAACGATCTTATCAGCGCATTTTTCGCAGTTGGACAATTGACTGTTATTTTCTTTAATCACTGTGATTTTTTCGGAAGTTTCACGAGGACATACAACGTGTTTATAGTAGTTTCTGCTTTCCCAGTACAATACTGAATAATATTCTCGAATTTTCTCATCAGTTCAACCACAAAGTACGGTATATGTATCAACAGAAACAGAATCAGACAGATTTTAAAAGTTGAGGCCTAAGCCATAAAAAACCCGTGAATCATATTCGGCCTTCCACCTTTTCGAAGGGTTAAACATGAGCTATATACTGTATTCGTATGCGCAAGTGGATGATCAAAGAAAAAGGTGACCTTCAAAAACACGAACATATTTCGATTAGTTCGGATAACATCATCTACGCTTTTTTGCGATGAGCTTTTTTCTGTATGTTTCGGAAAAAATAATATCACCTAATTTTCAACATAGTTTTAGCATTCCTCTTGGTAACATTTTTTTTCCTCGTGCAATTTATATGCATTCATTTTCCAGGATTTAATTGATTTATTTAGCCAGTGTAGTATGCACTTCCGTATTTCACGCGTTTTTGATGCTTGAAAGATGACATTTCATAAGGAAGTTAAAACATTTGCATGATTTAGACTCCACGGGATTTTTAAAGTCAAGGTTTCATCAATTTTCACAATGCTGCCATATCCCATTGAAGATTCCGATGAAATTTCAATTTTCAGTCATTACTGTACTTTATATGCTGTAGTCTACTTTCCTGCCTTTTTCAGAAGAATACTGTCTAAAATCCCGGTCAAAGAAGGTATGAATTGTTTCGAAATCAAACGTCATCCTTTTGAAAAATTGGACGTTCTCAATTGAAGAAAATCTCCCTGCTGCAATCCTAGCACTGCAACTCTGCAAGATGTTGGGGCAATGGATGTCGGGATTTGAAGCGAACCGCTGTGTATTTTTGACGCCTTGCTTTGGGAAAAGGTTGATATTCATTCATTTTTTGCAGAGGTGGCCACGATTTCGAGGTTGGGCTCATCGGCATTTTCAACTTTTTGATACAATCTTCTCTCGACTTCGGTAGAACAGCGACTGGGAGAATATTGTCTAAGGCTGTATAAGACCCCTCAGAAACCAACAACACTTCTTTACACAACATTTTTTTGTCATCCAGGTTTTCTAGAAGTGAAGATTTTTCTTGTGGAGGCATCGAGTAAAATGCCTAATATATCATGTCCTCCTTTAATCGCAATTTTTTTCTCAACAGTTTTCATCGAAAAACTCTGAAATAAGTTTAATCACTCCAATTTTTCTTTGGCAAAGAATTTAGATGCATTAGATTTGTCATATATGCGTATATATTACAGTGGAAATTATGTGTTAAAGCCGACGCTTTTTTTTTACAAAGCTCGACTTATAGCAACCAAACATTCTATCGAAAAGTTTTTTACGTTCTTGATTGATATCATTTGCGCTGCGACTCAAGTATTGAGACTATCAAAGAACAGTGAAATCTTTTCTGCGGCATTTTTCAATGAATTATTGCCGCCCAAATTCACACTTTTCGACATGCTCCAATATGGTTGGAACTGCAAGAGATCTCAGCCTATGTATTACCGATTGGAACTACAGTATTACTTGTGCAAATATGTTATTTGTGTGCAGTCTAAGCCACATATTAATAGATGCACTTACAGGGCCAGATTAAGGTGGGGGTGCTATTGATGCTGTAGCATTAGGCCCCCTGAGAATTCAGAAGTAAAATTCCCCAAGCTGGTGAATTTCAAATTAAAAATTCTGTAAGCTGGGGAATTCAAACTTTTGAGAGAGTATGAAAAGTTTGCAGAAGCAGAAAAGAGAAAAGTATTTAATATTTTAAAAATTAGGCATCACTAAATCAATTCAAGCACACTGCAGTGTGCTTGAATTAAATTGGTTTCTATGTGCATGCACATAAAAACCATTTAACAGGAAACCAAATCATGGACATGTTCTTGATTGAGAGAACACAATCCTTCCAGTATTAAAAATATATCCAGGCCTATTATCAAAAACAGAAAATGCAGCATCACAGACATCATAGGAAGGAAAAATCAAATCAAAGATTTCAATTCCAGTCATGCCCTGGTGGTGGTATAAAAGTGTCTGTCCTGTGAGTCCTGTCCCCACTTCAAAAGCCTGTGGTGGCTTCAAAAACCTTCTGAAGATATTTTTATGGTGTTTTAAAATTACAATATTTTATTTCTGAAAAATCATTGATTTATAAACAATTGTGATGTAGAAAACTAATTTTATTTAATTCATTCCCTGATGTGCCTCCTTATCCCCCTCCCCCCTTTGTCATTGTTCAGGGTTCCATAAATCCCAATGTCCCTTTTTTGCAATGAAGATTCTTTTTGAACACACCCCTAAAAAACCTTTTTCACCTTGCATCCTGGGAAACAGGAAGATATGCCCCTGCAATTTTCTACTGTGCACCAAGCCAAGGGTACCTTGTCAAAGCCATATTTTCTATAAGGAATTCTAGTAGCAGGAGTGTGGCAAACTGAGATTGATGTTCTTTACATATCCCATGTATCTTGTAGTGGGAAAATATGTCTTCATCTTGAATTCTTGCCAGATTTTAATACACTAAGAACATTGACAGTTTCAATATGTATTTTCTAGATTGTCCATTGTTCTATATAGTCTATATAAACATTTTGGAGGTTATCAAGATATTTCCAAGTTGCTGAATGTTATTTCTCTTTCCTTTTTGTGGAGCCTCTCATTACATTCCAATGTGAACACTGCAATTTTTTTTTGCAATCATGACACTATACAAATTTAAGACAATTTCTACATCCTAATCAAAGTTTTTGGCAGGATTGGAATAAATTATTGTATTGAACTTTTTCCTCACTTGAGCATTCATTCAGAAATGCAATTTTTTTTTCAAGTGCTCATGGGATGGGCACCACATTTTTTAGAATATCCCAAGTAATCCACACAGCATGGGTTAAAATTCGGTGGCTTTTTTCATAAATGGAATTAGTGGATGCAATTTTGACATGCAATACAAGTTGAACTTTAAATTATAATGAGAAATTTCTGTTTTTAACACAGACACACACTTCATCATCATGAATTTCTTAGGTTATGTACACCATTTGTGCCATGAGTTGAACAACTGATATTTTTGTGCCCATTCCTATCCTAACCAACCAATTCAAATTATTCTCAAATGCAATGAGTTTTATGTTGGAGCATATACTTGGAAATTTGTAATTTAGATACATTTTCACATTGTTTTTTGGATTTATGCTGCTGTTAATAAATGTCTAATGAAGGTAAGGTGGGGCATTTTCACTTTTGAGTAATTCAAGTCATATGTATTGTAACAATGGTAAGTGGGGGGGGGGGGNCACCCTCCTATCTTAATAGCAAACTTTTTACAGATCTTCAAAGTTTGGGGAAAATATTACATGTTGCAAAATTTTTTTAATAGTTTATAACAATTCTTCAGAGCTGAAACAGCAGAAATAACTCCAATGTTTGATTCCATAACACTGTGAACATCATGTTCAACTGTGATGATCTTGTGAACATAACACATCTATTCATTCTAGGCATTATAATTTTAGAAATATTTCGAAATTATTAGTCAAAAATATTGAACACATTACAATAATGCCTTTCAATTAATATATATTTGTCTATTATCAAGTGCTCCATTGTCAACCCATTCTCAATGCATTCACCAATGCCACTGAAAATGGCTTGCCGTTGTCAACACATTGTCAAGGGGTTCTGCAATGTCAATAAAAACGGCCTCACCCAAATTTTCTAAATTACATTTTGAATATGCATTGACAATGCACTGGCAACACCAATTTCAGAATGCCCTTTCTCACAACATTGGGAGAATGCCATTGCCAACACCTTGTCAGTGCATTCACCCAATGTCAATAAAGCAAAGGGCGTTGGGAGCAATCAGCCCCATTGAGACAATGGCACTGCAACGGCGTTGCCAATGCCAATGTCAAAACAGTCCCCAGCCCAATGCCCCCATTATTTGCTGGGTGATGCTCCTTCAAACAGAGGAGCATATCTTCTAGGACACTGTTTACTTGAAAGAAAAGCATACAATTTGGAATGTAGCTAAAAAAAATTCCAAAAAAATATGTGATGTACATTTTTTGAACACCAAACCTTCCCTACAAAAATCGTTAGTCTTTCAAGAAATTGAAATGCTGCACATTTTCATTTCTTGTATTCATTCCACCATTTATGAAATGATTGCTATAGTGAGTCTATGCACAGAATCAAGCCCAACATTTGGTTATACAGTAATTAGACAACAGCCTAAATGAATTCATTAAAATGATATATCCATAACATGGTGCATATAGAGAAACTGCCAGGACCAAGAAAAATGCATGATAAGAAAAATGTATTGTAATGATATTCATTGAGGTGGAATTTTACCATATCTTTGTGTGATTGAATTCTAGCCTCAGATATCCGTTGTTTGCTACAAATTACATTTTCAATTGTGTGGAAAATTCATTTTTGCAAAGGAATATTAGGCCCATTTTTTGTGCAGCATTAGGCCAAAATGTGGTTTAATCCGGCCCTGTGCACTTATAGTCTCTCTCTCTTTCTCTCACCATCAGTTCAACAGCTGGTCTCAAAGTACAGGTGCTGGCGGAAAACTTCGTTCATTAGCGCTTATCATCGTTAGTATAGACATGATTTAGACTTATGGTATTACACAGTACTGTACTGTTTAGTACAATACTTAAATCCGGGTTGTTACACATGCCCACAGCTATGATTCCCACTCTGAAGGTCGAAATTCTGAGGAGTTGTCAGAAGGTTCAAACCTGCCAGTTCGAAAAAAAATTCTCAGTAAATGTCGTAGAAGTGCGCTTCGAAAATTTTCAGGAGATCTAGGAGTCTGAGTCAAGTCAACTGGGATCACTGGAACACGTCAACTCAATGAAATACAGTACAATAGAGTATATGTTTATCTCTATATAGAAACCTGGGGAAACATGTGCCAATGAGTTTGTGACTGCTGTTCTAGTGAGAATGCGGAATATAAACATGTTTACTTAAATTTCAACTGTCAAACCAAGAATTCCTAAATGCCGCAAGTTTCAATAAATCGTCATAGATTTCAGAAAAGACCTTGCTCGTGTTTTGTCATTAATTCGTGTGAAGGATTCGGAATACAGTAATAGATCTTTGGGTGCCAAAGAAATGTTCACGAAATATCTCAATTTCACGTATTCTGAATATCTTTATTTATATTGAGCCATGTGCAAGAGGTAGCATAGGTACATTGAAGAATTTTTTAAAAGAAATATGACTGTCAATCAACTAGCGTGGCATATGATGAATAATTGTTCAAATTTTTTCAATACTGTACAAAATAAACATTTGATTCAGTAAAATCTTAGTACTGTACAACAGACTTTTGAGGACCTCAAAGAAGATTTTTTGCAGAATAATTCGTTAAAATATCGAAGTTGATGAATGGAAAATTTCAAATCAGACTCGCCAATGAAGAATTCGATCTTCCTGTTCGTGCATTTTCTAATTTGTATCATTCCTCGAAAATGTGAATGATCTCTCAAAAAATGGCTTCAATCATGCTCTCCATCAGTTGCGTCACGATTCTGAGAGAATTACTCAGTGTGTAGAACCGCTTAGATTCATATTTTTCATTGATTTTACAGCTTCCAGACATTTCTATACAAGGATACATTTGCGATTGAAATTTTCAGACTGTGCCTGCCTTATGCTGGAAATTCAATGTGGAGAATCTGTAAAACATTTCTCAAAAAAGTTTGTTGTACTAGAATTGGTACATTTGTTATAATGAGATTGCTCCAACGTTTAAACTACAGTATTGGCTTTTGATTTGAGAAAAAGTTCTATGCACCCAAAAATTATTCTAAAAGCAGTTGTTTTAATATTATTAAAATTTGATCCTATTCATTGAAGAATATTGTATTTTGGTGAACCTTAGGTAAATCATGTGAAAAGTTGCATCATCAACATCCCACAGCCTCTTGCAAGGCAGACCAGGGCTCCAAGCATTGCACAATACCAAGGTTTTTTTATGACAGGCAAGCAGGGTTCCCTTCGGTTCGTTCGCACTATTCCGGGAATTACTTACCTCGTTTGTGAACCGGAAACAGCCGAGTGGAAGAGACAAGATTCTTCTTCCGGTTCTTGGCGGCAGTGTGCACAGCAAGAGCGTGGGGGAGAAAAACTTTCAGTCTAGCGGCGGCACGTTATTGCGTGTCCGCAATGAAGTTTTCGCTTTCATTCCACAGGTTGGAGGCGGCCGAGGCAGTCACGCACTCCAGCGGCGGCATTCCCGGATCTTCTGTAGTGTCCTGTGTTTTACCACTGGTTCAGTGATATATACACGATTCTTATCCACGCTTCTACGAGTTTATATGGTGCTTGTTGTTTCGCTGTGTGTATAGGGAGGGATATTGAATCCAATATCATGGTCACGAACAGCTAACTGAAGGAATTACAGTATCGCTTGCTTGAGGGTAAGCTTGATGACGCAGCAGGCAATGTATCAAGCTATTCCAGCATGACCATTTTTCAAGTGATGTTGAATTTTCTGTATCAGTCCGTTGTTATTTGTGATCATTTTTTCTGAAAGGAACTCAAGTTCTTAAAATGAAAGATTCGGACTGGAGTCCCAGCCATGTTAAGTTGAAGACCAGGAAGCAATTCAGAGATAATTCCGTAAGTAAAACTGCATCACACTGATCTTTAACTTTGTGGGTAAGTAAATCATTTTTTCTCATGATTTACTCAGAAATGGATAGATTGTAACTCGCTCTGGTCTAGAGTTCCGCACTGGAATCGGAAGAACTGCATTCGTCAGTTTTTTAGATGCACATTTCGTAACGTTCGAAGTGGTACAGTGTTTACTTTCCGTGAAGCAATTTACTACATTCTTCGATCAGCTACTTATCAATTTTCTTGAAATTCGTCTTTAAAGTAAAATGAGTTCTCTGAATTGAAAAGCACTGCTTTTTAAAACTGGAAATTCTTCGTTAAGGAGGACATTTCCTTAATTAACATAATTAAAGGTTGTGTTGAAATAATACAACCCTGAAAAATGTTGAGACCACAGTGACATCTTTCAATTTTTGATGCTTCTCACTTCAGTGTTCAGGCATATATTGATGCTTCATTTGATGCTGTAATGGGGTGCCGAAGAAACTTCTTCTGATGAACAGAATTTCGCTGGGGAAAACACTGCTATTGAAATACAGTATCCAGTTCCATGAAAGATTAGCAAAAATCAAAATTGAAATGTGAGTTGCATTGAAAATCAACTGAAAGTTCAGATTCTTGTTGCCAGTCAAAGAAAAGATAATCTTTCAATTGGAATTAAACTACAGTACATTTGAAGCCAAGTAATCCCATGGAACCGTCCAATTCCTTCCTAGCTGGGGCATGAAGAAATATTCTTCGGCCCTAACTTGAGGAATGTCACTTATCCGAAAAATTTGTTCATAGAATTATTGAATTCTGTTTTCCACGAATGCCACCATGTAACGAACATAAAACTGAAAAAAATTATATGGTTTTTTTGTTTACCGCAGCCGTGCTTTTTTTTTGCGAGCTTGGGACTTTCAAAAACTGAGCGTGGCCCAGGCTGGCGCACATGCATAAGCATAAGCCTATATATACCCAGCAAACTTTTAGAATGCAGTTCACTTTGATTTTATTATAGTAAAATGTTTTTTTTTAACTCGTGGGGACTTCAGAAAAGTTTGTTTAAAAAAATTGTATGACAAGATTTTCAAGATTATTGACTAATGGGATGATTTTCTTAGAATTGAATGTGCATATATTTAACATCTTCCTTTTTCGCCATTTTTGATATTTTTATTATTTAAAAACCTTTGATATTCAAAAAAAAGTGTTGATCAAAAATATTCACTCTGAATAACAGGTAAACTCTGGCACTTTTTGTGGACTCAAAGTTTCTCTAAGCAATTACTGCAAGAATTGTAAGATATCATATTCCTATAAAGTTAAGTTTTTTAGCCTCAGTGGGGTTATTTTGTAAGCCCCTTTACCAAAACCGCTTTTACCATGAGTTCTGCTTGGCTAATCTCATCTAACCCTCCAATCTTTCCTAACTAAGGAACAATTTTGAAAGAGAGGATTTTCAGGCAAGATTTGACATGTTTTTGTTCTTGATATCACCTTCCATTCATGACTCAAGCACAAGTTGGTTACATTTTGTATGGGAAATTTGAGACTGTGCCAGATGCCCTTCATTAGAGATTTTTCATTAGGAAAATCACCTCATGCTCCATGGAATAGTTTGTTGTCCTGGAAGTAGACACTTTGTTGTAGCCAGATTTTTGTAACATGTACACTATAGGATATCTGCCAGGACTTGAAAAAAAACTTTGTTTTACTGAAAAATTTCTCCTGGTGGTATTTGTTATAACCATGTTTAGATGTATTCTCCTTGGGGTCCAGAACATGACATTTTAACTACACTTTGAAACAGCAATGGGAAAATTTTCATTCATGTTCTGAGGCCAATACATTTTTGACGATTATAAATTTTTTAAACATGAATACAGGAAATCCTGTCTCGTGTGTTGAATTTCCAAGTGGGGATTGCATTTCACACTTTATGTGCTGTACACAGGAGGTCTTCCTTCATTTACTCTTACAAAAAGATAAGAATTCTAGTCATTACTCAGGTACGGACTGTTCGACATTGGACTCTTTGGTTTCCAAAACGCAATACCACAAAGAAATAATGCGTGGGTGAACAGAAATGGTGCCATAAATTCAGAGGGGCTGAACCCTTTGTTGTATGTATTGCAACATCAGCAAGATCCGGTTTCATGTCTTTCCCCCTCTCCCAAGAATAAGGTAACAACCTCCGCTGCGAACCACATTCCAGAGCTTAAATCGTTAATCGTTTCAGCATCTCTGGAAAACTCTTGGAAATTGTAGAACAAAGGAAATTTTTGCTGAGATTTCTCTAGGGGTACTGGTGTAAAAAAAGCTTCAAGTCTGAATCCCGCAAGTGTATATGTATGAGGAGTTCGCATAGACACCTCGAAATCCTTTCGCCAGGGTACGGAAGGAAAACGCTCAGAATTAGTTTTTGCCTCAAGTATGATGAATCGGACGATTTGTGGAGCAGGTGCGATGTAAATTTCCTGCTGCATGTGTCTAGCTATGGAGAGGAGAGAAAAAAGCCTTCTCCCTTGGGCGCTCAAAGCATTGCTGGTGCAGTTCAGGAATGGGGTCACTCGGTTATAGTGCTCAGCAATTCGTTTTCCTGTACTTTTCACTGCTCGAAAATAGTAACTGCAGCATTAGGAACAATGAATCAAAGCAGCTTTTCCTATTTCCCGGAGATAAATTGAGAAAAACGCCTCGACGTGGTTGTGGGTTTAACCTTTTTTTATTTTTTTACTTTCTCGCCGGGAAATATGGGGCTTCCCAGAAACCTAGGGCCGTGGGGGCTCATTTCGCTCAGTGAAAACACCATGACACGCTCATAAAATGCACGTTAGTATACGTATCCGGACGAATATCGTGAAATTTTTCTTCGGAAAAGCTTTAAAAAATATTTTAATACTACAGTGGGGCCCTGACGTACGAACGATTCGACTTAGGGAAACTTGAAGCACACAAAAATTATCGCACCAGAATCAGGACCATGTCTCGAAATATGGACATTTTACAAGGATTTAAGTGAAATGAAAAAATAAATATGTGTTGAACAAATTAACCGTTTTAAAATGAGAAATATTGCAAATGCATTTTTAAACTTTATATTCCTCATGATTCCAAGAAAAGCAAAGTGTGGGCTTCTTTTTTTCAGAATTTCTTTTCAATCATCTGTGCACAGAAGAACAAGACTTTTGTTTGTTCTTTTCATGTCTAAAGATTAGATTCTGTGTGTTTTTTCTACGCAGTTATTTTCTGTAGCTTGAATTTGAGTGAAGTTATTATTTTGGGACATTTTCACAAATTTTGATGTTCAGGAGAACCAGTTGAATATATCCCCATTGAGGTCTGAAGGAAAATGTGACATGGAATGTGTGCATTCCAACAGAGGAACAAGGTTCAATCATCCATAACATCTCCATCTTGGGGCCCAACTGTATCTTGTACCAACATATCCCATGGCGTCTTTGAAATGTTTAAAAGATTCAGAATATGAGGTCAACTTCAAAATTTCTTCCTAAACTTACCTGAAAGTAGAAAAAAGCACCTTGCACGGAATTTTATGCGTGGGGTTTAGTTCAGCAATAATAAGATCGCAATACTTCATGAAGAAAACTTGGCAGCCTGCAGGACTCATGATCATTCTATGTGAGTCCCTTTACTTGATGCTGTAAAAATAGGTAAGTTTAGACCATTGCAGTGAGATTCAGGTAGCAGAGATAAATATTCAAACTGTACACAACTTTTGAAACATAAAGAATGAACAGTTCGGGACCCATGAAAATTTTCTTATTCAACAGAGAAAGTCATTGTAAACAAGCATGTTGTAAATGTAGAGTGAGTCCAACTGTATTCCCTCACCGAGACAGGCTCGCAGTAATGTAACATTTGTNCTTTGAGTGAGCTATCAAAAAATGGTTTCACGTTATTATTCTGTCGGAGAGCTTTTGGGTTCCAGTAGAGAACCTATTTTTTCGGGAAGGAGGGTCTTTTTCCCAGGATATTTGTGTTGACGAACTGCATGGGATAATCAAATGAATTAGCTGAATTTCAATGCAAACTTAGATTACATTTCCAATGCATTTCATATCACCCCGGTACCGTATTCCAAAGCTTAAAATTTGAGGTACGAGAGCTGTCCGAGTTGCACGCAACCTGGGATCTTTTTAGAGCAGGTGTGTTTGTCAAATCAATGCTCAATTATAGTTCATGATCTTCTGAGATTCCCGTGTTTTTTCTAATTTGTTATATGCATTTTTGAATTTGTTGCAAGATGTAGATAAAAATTTCCCATCAAAGTCGGAGTTCTCCACCCATGTCACAGTGTGCTTGAAAGTTGACGGGCCAGCTAAAAAATTCCAAGCTTTGTTGTCTCAACCAAGTATATTTTCTACATTTCCGACAATAGGTAAAACAAAAACTTTTGGTTTCATTTCCCCGTGACCTGGCCCCATGCGTGGGGCCAGAACTCGGGCTGTAACTGCACAGTTTTCACTGATCATTATGAGGTCAATTGAAAAAATTCTTTATTAAAATATAAAAAATGAAATCTTGGAGTATTTAATCGTGGGCTATGCTATTTCATGCTTTCTTTTTTTAATCGCAACGACTATAGAAATATCTGAGGTCGCGTCCAACTGGGACAACCCTCTTATTTATGCAGTTAATATTCGAAGAAGTCAGTATTCATTCAAAAGCTTCTCCTGCGGATTAACCTTGATAATAAGAGGCTTGAAGGGATCACAAGAATGCGGCTAAATTCAAAAGTATGAAATTTATTTTCAATTTTTTTCCGTCTTATTGTATGAAGTGAAAAATCAAATTCCGTAAGGATTCTTTCGCCATGGAATTAATATGCATTATATTTGTTATAAGTGATGAATGTGTGTGTGTGAGTCTTCAAGACAAAAGGGCAATTATAGGGAATCTTCAGTTAATCTTTCCAAAATTTGCACAAGA
>CAJPEX010001656.1:0-52531 GCA_905338405.1 Notodromas monacha
TTCTCAGTGCACGAAGATGGTTTTTGCAGACGGAATGCAAAAATCAGCGCTGGGTTCTCATGGTGGGGATTTACGGCGGAGACGACCCTCTTTTCGGACTTCGGAGAGTGCCAACCAGACCCCCAGATAAAAGAAGAGGGTTAGGGCTCTGTGTGGATGTGTATGAGTCTATCTTTTCCTCCTGGATTACCAGGTGCTTCAGCAAAAGAAGATTTTTTTTTATTCTTCCTTCAGGAATGAATTGTCTGTTACGTAGATGCCGACAGTGTAGTAGCTTAATCCAGTAGTGCACTGAAGCTTTCAGTTGACTTTCAACCCTTGGACAGCAGCAGGTCAATTTCCATCCCATCATGGCAGTGCTGGGAATTTTTTGCATGCTTGGGAATTTTGGCTTGACCAAAAGTCACTAAAATGCAGCGTTGGCTGATAGCCGAAGTCTGAAAAAATCTGAGAAGGTGAAAACCATAGTTTTCAAAATCCCTTGGTGCTCATTCTATGGCAGGAATGCAGAAAAAAGGCCACCTGACATTAAAATTATTTTTTAGTTCCTCTTCAGGAATGTAAAAACAAATGGATTTTTCTGGCCTTTGACTCTTCTGATCATGCAAGGTATTTCATTTTCTTCTTTTACCTGTGGCACAGAATTGTGCAAATCAATCCCAGCATCAGTGATATCCAAGAGCTGTTGAGAATCCAAGTATTTTGATTTTTATTCGGAGCTGTAAATGTTTCTCTCAATTTTTCTTTTTACAACTCTTTTCTTCTCATCTGGAGGGTCAGTATCTAACGTGTGAAATATGTCCCAGAATGTAAGAACTAGCCCTAATTTTGTAAGCCATTTTTTGCGAAAATATAAAACATTTAACATTGAAATAATTACGGATTCCTCACTTTTGGGGCACTTGGTGAAACTTCGGGGCACATGTACACAGAGGCCCATCGCACGGGTGAATAAAGTCTGATAATGCAGGAATCTTGTCAGCGGCGGCGTGATTCCGCATTCCAGATTTTTTCCCTTCTGCTTCCTGACGGTCCTTCGGGAAACCCTCCGCCTATACGTATGTGGCAGGGATCGAAAAACGGGTGGAAAAGGAACTCGGATGTACAGAAAGCAGCCTGAAAAACGGCGCATTGTTTCCAGCAGAGCTCAGGAACGAAGTCAATGACTTCCTCTTTTTTTTTTGCACGAAGTTTCTGTGATGTTGGAGACTGTGTGGGCCGTCGAATTCTGCATGACCTTTCCCTTGACGAAAGTCACGCTCAGAACTGCATTTGACTTTGAATTTTTCCTAGCAAAAATAAAACTTCGTCATTTTTTCTGACGCTTCATCCGCTTTTTTTTTTTACGTGTGTGGGACATGCTTTTTATGGGAGAAGAGGAAATCCTCTGAACCCTTTGAAAATACGGGAATAATTACCCGCCCAACTCCATAATTTCGATGATTAACCTCTTTTGCGAAAATTCCTCATTTTTCAAGGAAAAAGAAAGCGATGTATTTTAAGAGCGTTTTTTATTGAATATAGCGTGTTATCTGTTATTAAAATGTATATTCCTCGGAACACAGGCCAAGTCTGCTGAAAAAGGGGGGGGGGGAATTCCCAGCAGAATGAGTGAGTTGTGTTTTAGAGACACAAATTACTATCTTATGGAATCTTCAAGTCAAATCCGACGATTAGACAAAAAGAAAAGTGTTCATCAACAACTAATTGTTTCTAAATGTAGGGAAGAAAAAGTCATAGGTAAGCGACTAAAAATTTATTTGAGATTAATCCAAAACGGCGTTTTTTCAATGGCGCAAAAAAACAGGAAATTTACCAAGTCATAATTAATGCCCGTTTAAACGTGAATTTAGTAAATATCGGATTTAATGCGACGTACAGTATATTCCCATTCCCTAGAAAACTTTACATGCAAATATCCGAGCGGATTAACGCGTGAATCAGAAAATTTTTTACGCATGGATGAGTAATCAAATTTAAAAACATATCGAAAAAATCTGAATTCCTGGGTATAATGTCCTTGAGATTATCTTTGAACTCGTGTATACTTGTATACAAATCGTTGCAAGGTGGGGAGAAAAGCGCATGTTTTGCTTGTGCATACAATGACTTGAGAGAAATTAATTCAACAATTAAAAAAGGATCTCCATCCTTTGAAATTTAATGTTATCAAGTAAAGTATACCTAACTTACACGCGAAAAACGTCGCTCTCAAAGTTACTATCGAATTAAGCGGTGAGTCAGGCATATTTTGAGCATGGATGAGTCGTGCACTCTGAAATAATGGATATGTTCTCCAAGATTATCTTACAAAATCAGGATTATAATTTTTGTGACCTTCAACTAGAAAAAAAATTTTTCCGGAAGTAATTGTTTTGCTTCGAATTTCATTCAGAAATCAGAACACAGTAAAACTCCGTTGCACGAAGCTGTTTCTACCGGCTTCCTTAGTGCTGAGGAACTTCGTGATTAAGATGAATTATTCGTAAAGGGGCTTGGATAGCGTTGCTGTTTCTGGACAGGGACATGAAAAACGATTTCGTTGTAACAGATGATTCGTTATAATAAGATTCGTTGCGTTGATATTCGACTTTATTTCATTGAGTTTGTTGCTTGGGCATTGTACGAGACGTTCGCTTTATGAAGCACCACTGCATGTGCCTTAAATTTCCACAAGGTTTCCAGTTATATACAAAAGATGAATAAAAACTGTACAGTCAAACCTCTCTCAGTCAAATTTCAAGGGACCCAATTAACAGACCTTGTAAGTTAGGGAGGTATTTTAGTTAGGTAAATAGGTATTTTTGTTGTGGAAAATATTTAAGAATTTCAGGAAATTGTGAATGGGGATTTTCTGGAACTTGAATTGCTTTTTAAATGAGTTGACAGGTTATTGAACTTGGAGGCAAGAGTTCTACTTGCCCAAGTAGTCTTGGATTTCATTTCAAAACAGGTCAAGTTGCTAGTTTATTGTGTTTTTTCTCTTTTCTGTGTCAAGAAAGTATAATAGCCAAAAGGCCTCACGAAATTCAAGTCAAGGAGGTTTGAGAAGAAAAGTCTTTGAGTTGGCGAATTTGCCATGCATTGTTTTTGTATAAAGGAAATTAGACGGGGAATAATGAAAGAAAATCGATTTAGGGAGGCAGATTTGACTTGGGGTAGTGGTGTGACAGCGTGAGTTATCCAGCTTCAACTTAAAAATCAGGAGACACCCTGTATACGACAAAAAAAAACAAAGAAAAGACCAGATGAATCATGAAAGATCGACGGACGGACCAAATTGCCCCACGGAGCGAGAGGAAAGTGTCGACGCAAGTGCGAGATGCCCAGCGCCGGAAAGTTGATTGGGAGTTATGCCCTGACGACAGCGACGACGTCGGACAAGTGACGACTGACGACGAGTATATATACGGAGGATAAAAGGGGGGAGGTAGAGAAAAGCATGGGGGTATCGACGGAAAATGAAGCAACAGGGAAAACACCAGCAAGATGAAGTCGCATTCGCACATACATATACTGTACAGTACGTGTGTATATGTGTGTGTGGGGGTGGGGGGGAAATGAGTCGCCCTGTCGCTCATAAACACCACACAAACCGCTTTTCCGCCGCTGCTTTCATTTCAGCAGCTTTTCCGCCCTTTTCCATAGGGTTAGAGCATAGCGAAATGGACCCGAGAGCGAAGGATATTGAGCCTTAACTTCCCTGAAGTCATAGAATTACGTAAAACTGTGGCATATTTCACTTGTAGAGCAACATGAAGAAGATGCACGTCAGATGAAAAATCTCGTTCCATTGATTTTTCTCAAACTAATTCAGCAATAAACTCAGAAAAAGGACATTCTGAAACAGACAAAAAAAACAGAAGAACTATTTCACTTTCATGGATGGTGTTGGACATTGACAGAACCCCACAGAAGAACAGAGGAGGATAAAGGTGCAATGGAAAAAAATGAATCAAGGGCAATCAGCCAGTTTTCAGCCGAGGACATATCTTCAATGAGACACCTTCAATATGTGTTCCCAGTTTTTTTTCAGAAAAAGTTATTGCGTAATTTGATAACAATAAAATGACATTATTCACCAGGAGCACAATACAAGCGAATAAAAATGAATTCGTGCTTAATAGCATTCAAATCCAAACACAAATATAAAATATGTAAAGATGAGAAAGGAATCATGGAGATTCATGAGCCCTGGGAAGTTGTACGAAGGGACGGCTATAAAAAACCGTCAACATAGATAAATTGTTTTACGACTAGAATAGTTAAGTGGGGTTAAGCTTTTTAATTTTATTAGGTCTCTTACTTATTTCGACGAAGTCAAACTGTATTTAAGACCTAACATGATTCTAAGCATTCAGGAAATATACAGCTCAAATAACCGCTTTTCATCATTCAACATCCATATAATTTTTCACAGAGGAGTGAGTGACATCTATACTCACACTAGAAACATTTTTAAAAATGACCGACGCGCGCATTAGGAAAATTCGTCAAATAGAATTTAAATTCATAGAGCGTATGCACGGCAATATTTTGATACACAAAATTAAGCTAAGCTTTTGAGTACCAAACTTTTTCAGCAAATTTTGAAAAATTATTGATGCCTAAAGAATAGTTACAATTTTCCTAGAAGTAATTATTGAGTACAAAAACAATCGAATTCTACTAGAAAATGTCATCCGCCGGTTTTCGAAAAGCAGAAGAACAGACCTCATCATATGAAATTACTGAAATTCGCGTTTGCCCGAATCATTGGTGCAAAAGATAGGAACAGAAAGTTGACTTTACGCGGAAATTTGACAATTTTGCTCATCATTCTATTTCGTTTCAACGCCGTGCTATAACGATACTCAAGTGAGACGAATCTGGGCCTGAATTATTGCAGCAGTGCTGTACCACGATATACAATACATTATCCAATATCACTTGACGAGCAGCATTTATTTTGGTCCGTGTTTAGAAGAAGCCTCTCAGGTTGGGTCAAGTGAAGGCTTGCCCAGGGTTCTCTGATCATCACTGCCGATATTTTTTGGCAGTTGTATCTATTTAACAAAATGCTGATCTTATCAATTCACCCCAATTCGAAAAATTAAAATAATCCAGAGAATGAATAAAGCTGCTTCAGTTTGACATAAATTCTGGAGACATGATTCTAAGCATTCAGGAAATATACGGCTCAAATGATCGCTTTTCATCATTCAACACCCATATAACTTTTGACAGAGGAGTGAGTGACATCTATACTCACACTAGAAACATTTTTAAAAATGACCGACGCGCGCATTAGGAAAATTCGTCAAATAGAATTTAAATTCCTAGAGCGTATGCACGGCAATATTTTGATACACAAAATTAAGCTAAGCTTTTGAGTACCAAACTTTGTCAGCAAATTTGTAAAAATTATTGATGCGTAAAGAATAGTTAAAAGTTTCCTAGAAGTAATTATTGAGTACAAAAACAATCGGATTCGACTCTAGAAAATGTAATTCGCCGGTTTTCAGGAAGCAGAAAAGCAGACCTCATCATATATGAAATTACTGAAATTCGCGTTTGCCCGAATTAATCATTGGTGCGGAAAAGGAATAGAAAGTTGACCGTACGTGGAAATTTGACAATTTTGCTCATCGTTCTATTTCATTTCAACGCCGTGCTAACGATACTCAAGTGAGACGAATCTGGGCCTGAATTATTGCAGCACTGCTGTACCACGATATACAATACATTATCCAATATCACTTGACGAGCAGCATTTATTTTGGTCCGTGTTTAGAAGAAGCCTCTCAGGTTGGGTCAAGTGAAGGCTTGCCCAGGGTTCTCTGATCATCATCAGAGCGAAGCACGAGGGTTTCGAAGCCCCTCACAGTCACACAGGACAGCTGCTATTCATCCCCCCCATGCTGGCCCTTTCCCAGCACGACGTCGATCCCCGGGACACTTTCAGCCAATATTTGCATGAGGATCTCTGTGCAGAAAACAACAACAACCGAGCCGGAGGTTGAATAGGAAGAAAAAGAAAAGCAAGCAATAGGAGGCATGGACGTGAAGCGCAACAGGGATTGGGAACTGAGCACAGAGGAATAGCTTCGTGTCTTGCTTTCTATATATATATAGATACTGTATATAGTGTTTGGTGGAAATAAGGAGAGGAAAAAAAAAGGAGAAAACGCGGGCGAATTGAATTACGAGTCGGAAATTATCGGTTAATTGGGTCGAGATTGCTGCTCGTTTCTCGCGGGGATTCGCAGGAAAGTTTCTCCCCTTCTCTTACTTTTATTTTCCTTTCCTCTTCTTCTTCTTCTTTATATTATATGTCATATAGTGAATGGCTCATGAAACAATTTCTAACTTCAAATCCAGCAGCGGTGGAACAAAGTTCCGGAAATATTTGTATGCAGAGAATATTTGGCTTTGTAAAGTTCGGAATCGCCAAAAAGTTCTGCAATAAAGGTAGAAGAATTTGGAGATGAACCTTCCGCAGTTCTCTAATCGATGATTGATACTTCGCTTTCCGAATTAATGAAGAAGGCATCTCACGCTATTGAGTGAGTATAACTAACAGGCAACTTCTTTGCCTATAAAAGCATTTTCATGTATGCCACAAGTGTTCCAATAAGCTTATCTCGAAGTCAATGTCAGCATTCATTCCATGCAGTCAGTCTCAATGGTTTTTTTGTTCTACAATTTATGCAACAAATTCAAGTTTTCAAAAAATACCTGTTATTATTTCATGACTAAATTATACGATTCATTTACGTTAAAATAAGTATCGTCTGAACACCTGCTCTTTTCATGTTCAGCATTAATTCCGCGTCATAAAAATTTAACTATCAAAATACTATACTTCGGATATTCACAACTTAGTAGATCGAAAGATACTTTCCCAGATATGGACCAAGAACGCGTTTGTTTCATAAGATTTATCCTCGAAGATTATTTTTTAATTGTTAAACCGATTAAGATTACCTGGGAACATGCTGAACACCTTGCGCTTTAATTTTGCTCAGTAATTGCCTTTTGCTGTGATTTGTGTAATTCATAGAAAATTAAATTAATCAAAGTTATGGCTCTTACATTTTTAGGTAATTTGATGCATAATTTCATGAATATACAGCATACTGTATGGTGAATTATTTTTGAAAAATCAGAATTTTTCGATTGGATGGTGTTGGGATGCTGGGGGAAAATTTTCTAAAACGTATAAATGCTCGACAAGCAGCAAATACAGCTTAATGCATATCAATCAATCAATTAAGTACTTTCTGAAATGGTACTTTATAGCATTATTTTCTTCTTGTGAAACAAATTCTATTCGCTATACCAAGTTTCCAACCACTGCATCGGGTTAATGTTCGTGAATAATTTATTTTAATGAATAAATGCTTTCATGGCTCGAGCAGATTGAAAATTACTGTACTGTATTCGGCAAAATTGTGTCAATTCCGGCATAAATAATTTGTTTGCATTTTCGGTTCGCGATGATTTCTGAAAATGCTCCTTCCGGAGGAGGAAATCCAATTGTTTTCCTCCCAATTGCGACACTCAGCATGGAGTCCCCGATGTTGAGAAGCCCACATTTTTGGGAGGCTGCAAAACCGAGCACTCGGTTGATTGAGTCGTAATGAACAGCGGAACCCGGGGGTATGTGTGTGTGTGTGAGGGGCGAAACCCGCGGCGGCGGGCACAAGTGCGACAATAATCGACCCCCGACCAGGACGCACTTTATCCTTAATTGAACGTCACTTGGCTCAAAACGAGGTGAATGATTGGTTTCCGAAGCATTGCTTTCTTCTCGCAGAGGCGAAGTAAAATGTCGAAGTCGACGAGTACGTCGTTTGCCTTTTTTTCCCCATCTCGTTAATAGTAAAGTTAGGCACATTAAAAATATAAAAACGGCATAAAGTAAGTATGAAGTTATGCCAAAATTCCTTGTACCCAATATATCCACGTTGATCTATAGTTTCTAAGAATAATAGTATTTTTAAAAGAATATTTTTTTAATTAAAAGAAATTGTTTATTTATTTAAAAAAATGTAATTTTTATTTTTGTATGTTAAAAGAGTTTCAAAGAGCATTTTAAAAATTTTTCTTACAGTTTCAGACCAGTATTTTACAATCTTACCTCCTCCGAAAATGGACTAGGCATATGGTTCTGGTTATATAACATATTTCCAAGGATTAAGGAATAATCTTATCCTGTATAGACCTAATTCACGAAATATTTCAGAATTTTTTTGCTTGAATAACACCCAATATTTGCATCGGAAAACTGCCAATCAATCAAGCACAAAAATGATAATTATTGTGTAAATTTGGGAAGCTATACTCTTAGAAAGTCGTGTCCTTAAAATATATGAAGGATGAGTAGAATATTTTTGTATAGGGCTTAGACTGACTTCATTTTACAGCTTCAGCTGCTCATGCAGCAAACGGAAAAAAAGGGGTAGAGCAATTATCATTTCAATCCGTGTAATTTTTATATTTTTGCCGTATTTCATTCATACTTCAATACGGTTTTAAGGCTGTTTGCCCAATATATCCACGTTGATCTATAGTTTCTAGGAATAATAATATTTTTAAAAGAATATATTTTTTATTAAAAGAAATTGTTTATTTATTTTTTTAAAAAGTTATTTTTTATTTTTGTAGGTTAAAAGAGTTTGAAAGAGCATTTTAAAAATTTTTCTTAAAGTTTCAGACCAGTATTTTACAATCTTCCCTCCTCCGAAAATGGACTAGGCATATGATTCTGGTTATATAACATATTTCCAAGGATTAAGGAATAATCTTATCCTGTATAGATGACCTAATTCACGAAATATTTCAGAATTTTTTGGCTTCAATAACACCCAATATTTGTATCGGACTTGACGGTTAGTTAGTTCGTGTTTTTACTATTAATAACACATTTAAACCCTTCGATATGAGAATCTTTCAGCACAGGAATTTTATATACTTCCTACTCATCTTATAAAAACATATCCCGAATCTGACCATTTGCCCCTGAGTAAGACGCACACTATAGCGTTTTTTAGTCAAAAATTTTGCTAAAAAGTGATCGCCAAGTATAAGACACAAACTTCATTTTAGTGACTCAAAAATCAAAATAATGTATTTCAAAAATAATACCATCAAAACTTGAAGTTAGACATGGTTAGAACCTGAATTCACCTGATTTTCATTTCCTGCACTAAAAAAATAATCTTCATGTTGAAATTGGTCACCATTTTTCCGTTAGAATCAATTATAATATGCCTATACCTAAGTTTCTAAAACGTTTAGAAAAATTTAACGGCATATGAGGGGCACCCAGTTTCTTTCTTTCAAATGAGCGGGAAAAGGTACTCAATTGAATGCAGTATTTGTTTTATTCTGCAAGTAAATTTAATTTACAGAGAAACAATGCCCTCATTTCAAGCACGTACGCTGATTATCATTATTTCCCTATAAATTGAGACAAAGTTTGAGGGAAAGCTTCATCACCTCAAATAATAGAAAAACTCACAATCTGATCTGTCAATCCTCTAAAAGTCTAAATAATGAGGAAATACTGGTTATCGTTGCTTGTGTTTGAAAGGCTTCTATCTCTCTCAGAGTATTACATAAGCTTGAAATGAAAATTGTTGGTAAAATCTGCTATGTGTTCTCATTCTGAAGCCGAGACAGTCTTTCATCAATAATTGGGAAATTTGAGCTTATAACTAGGTTTCCTTAAGCTGACTTTGAACTCATCCCATCAGCCTTCTGAAACTTGTTCCGCTATACTCGGTAAAATGTAGACCTTCTGGTTTCAATCGAATTCAGTTTCCAAAGCCGTCCAGTGGCCTTTGCAAAGGGGTGTGTTGGTAAGTTGTGCGACTATTTTCGCATTAAGCACAGACCATCTATCTCAGGGAAAAACACACCTCCTTGCATTGGAAGATATCCTGCGTCAGGCATATAACATAATTAACTAGGCGGGGTCAAGTATATCCCTTGATGGAAGCAGGGAAAATTGAAAAGACGGGGACGCTTTGCCATAATTCAAAACCGTTTCTATATCAGAATTTACGAGCTTGCCTTATGCTCTTGCGCTGAACTTCTCGCAAAAGTCTCCTGTATTTTGCACTCTGATCAGTAATCCATTTATCATGTGGAATCCAGCAGCAGCTCTATATGTGATCCATTTTGTGCACACGGAGTGCATACGAGTATCTTCCCACCGGAAGGAAATAAGGGATTGAATAATGAATTCCTCGGGCCTGAATTGTCGGAGAAGGTTTTGCATTAAATAGCCAATGTCTTCAGAGCAACGCTATGTATATTTACTGCTTCGTATTTATCTTTCGTCTCTAACATTTCTTTAAAGTTCGATTCGTTAAACGAGAAAGCATTCTCCGGAACGCCTTGCCTTTTTAATCTAGAAATTTTTTAATTTTAAAACTATTAAGGCGATCAAATCTTTTGCTTTTAGCGTCATGGACGAGAAAATAGTTGTCCCGATTTTGTAAAGATTGACGTCATCAAAACTGTGAGCCACTTTTCTGCTTCAATTGATTTCCTCAATATTATACAATCAATTAAAATTTCTCACGTAAATAAACTTTCTTCTCCCCGATGTCGCTTAGAACTGGGACAAGAAATCTAAATTATTTCTGTATACAAGGTATATTTTCCATCATTCTCACGCCATCCTGCAGAAAAAAATGAATAAAAAACTTAAAAGTTAACTTTAGTATACTGTAGTACATCTACAACAGGGAAAAGTGTTGCCTTGCTGATTGCTTGCAATTTATCCAAATGAAGACAAAAATTTTGTGTCAACACTTTAACCTCATTCTAAATAGGTACACTGGAACTTCATCTCCAAATTTTTGCCATTGTTGTGCTGGTAATGTTAATTATAACTGAATCCATAACATGAAACTCATTTAGAAATAGACCTAGCTTGATTTCAAGCTTACCATATTTACTTCAGTTTAACATATTTACACAATTATACCCACGAGTTAGACACGCACCCAGGTTTTTCAATCTGAAATATTGAATAAATTATGTCCCCAAGTGAGATTTGCACCTTATTTATGATGACTCTAAAACTGTATTATTTTGAAAATATATGGACGCAAGAATTAGACTTTGGACATGACTTATTGAACCTGAATTTAACTAATTAAAATTATTTCTATAAAAATACGTTTGTTTTATAAAATTAGTTCCAAATTCTCCATTAAAATCAAAAATAATTCAAACCTACTTCTAAAACTTTTTGAAAAATCTTCGCCCACCTTTGACTCGCAGCTCATTTCTTTATTCTCTCATTTTTTATAATAGTAAGTACTACTCATTATGGTACTTAGGTAAATACAGCTATTCTTCCGCATGAAAGACCAGGTTTTTCATGAGACACTATAAATCTTATTATTCGGCCTAATTTTTTCCGTCCAGCACCCTGTAATATAATTATTCTTCTCTTTTTTCTCGGCCGGAAGTCCTGCTTAATAGGCCCGCATGTCGCCACAGCTGGAAATTTTGTTGCGCTCTCGTATTTCTCCCATTTCCCCCCACTTCTCCTGAAATTTATTGCCAAACAAAAGTGCCAAAAGAGAGAAAACAAAGAAGTTGGCTTCCGCACATAGAGGCCATATTCCCAGCTCAGCGGGAGAGAAGGTCATTCTCAGAGAAGCAGCCCTTCCCCAACTTCGCAGTCGGGCTTCGACCACCGACAGTCTGTCACTTTTCGATCCATTTCATCCCGCCGTGTGACACTCTGGCTCCATTATGCCAAACAGCCCTGCAAAACCCCTAGATGTGCTAAAAAAGGAGCGTCTGCAAACGCAATCAACGAGATGCAAGCGAGCCATTTCCAACCGCGTCCCGCCGCAACCGCGGGAGTTCTATAATAACCTCCCGCTATATATACTGCGCCTTTATTCGGGAGAAAAAAACAAAGCGAAATAAGTTTTTGGCATCTAGTAAAGTGCGAAAAGCATTTTACGTGAAAAGGATAAAATAAGAAGGGGGAGAGAGAGAGAGAAGGAGGGTTGATGGGGAGAAAGAAAAAAAAAAGAAGGAAGGAGTCGAGTGTTTCGCATAAACGATTCGGAGAAGCCATGAATTTTGATTGAGACAAAAGCGCGAAGGCGGGTTAAGGTAAACGAGGTGCGAGTGGAGTGGGAATTATTTGCATACTGATGGGGCGGAGCAGCACATGTGCTCGGCGGGCTTGTTTCCGCAGCAGCGATGCTGGGTCAAGATAAAGCCTGTCAGCCTCGGAACACCGAATTTCCTGCCTTTCATTCAACCCGCGTCAAATGGGGGGTTGTCGGAGCCCGGATGCGCCAAAACCTGACCTGGACTCCACCACTATACAGCATATACCAGTGTTCCCCGATTTATTTCCAAATCTCCAAAAAAATGTTCTGTCGACTGGCAAAGTTTCAATAAATTTTCAAAGACTCGAAAAAGTTTTGCTTGAAAGACTTGATGGAAGGTATTTATAACGTTTAAGCTTTTTGGCAAAAAAATTAAGTTGAGCACCAATGAAGCAGCTACAGTCAGAAATGTATGCATACAAAAAAGAAAGGTGGACTTGAAAAAAGGTTTCTCAGAAAGGATAATTAAAATATATCCTTCCATCAGATGAATAAATGTGTTTCAAGTTTTATTGGGAGGAAAGACAAAATTTATTTTTCCTGAGATAATTTTAACTTCAATTGTCTTGCAAAAATTTCGAAAGAAGAAATAACCCAATCCTTCAAAGCTGCTTTTGATAAATCAGCCCTCATCTTATTTGACACGACCTTGACATGATGCAGTCATTTGTCAGGTAAGCACTGAGACTTTTGGCAGTTTACAATGCTGGAAGTTTATTAAAAATGTCTTCAAAATACAGGTGGAATCTCTTTACAATAATCTCATCTGCAACCATTTTCTCTGTATATAAGGAATTATATTATGGTCTTAAATATTTTCCTGGTCACCTGAATTTTTTTTTAAGTCCACCTGTTAAAGCGTCTGAATTTTATTTGAGAAACGAGCAATCTTCTTATTTTAATACAGGTGGACTCTCTCTATCTCCATCTCTATCTCCTCGCATGAGATCACACTGCAAAACTTTGCATATTTTTGTCCTTCTAGGAACTTGAAATTGGCAAAAATTGTAGCGGAAAATATGGAAAAGTGTACTTTGATGTAATGAATTGGTATTTTTACTCTCACGCAAGCTTTTCTCATGAAATGTTTTTCACGCCACGTGTCGCATGAATCGGTACTTTTTTTTAAAACTAGGTGTCACGAGAACTTCGTCACGTTGCTTTACAACTTTATTTAGTTCAAGCTACGTTGGGTTTGTACAATTACGTTGGCGCCAGGTCAGGTTGGGTCAGTTTCATGTTCATCTAGACTTCTAGAGAATTCAATTTGGATCACTGCATGGATTCATGTGACACCTGCATGACATTGTAGAAATTAAGGATGGACTTACCGATTTGCATTATCCAAGCCTTAAGTGGATACTTTTATTCATCTAAACATGGGGGATTTTTCAGTAAAGCCATAAAAAGTGAAATTTATTTCGTTGTTTCAAATATATATTCGGTTTGCTCCGACTACCTCTTTTAACAATTTCAAGACAGGTGTCACCTGAATTGCTGGACATGCATAGATCTAAATCAAGTTCTACAGACTGAAACCGGTCCAACCTAACCTGACCCAACATTTCTGTACTATCCAAATGAGTTCATCGGGTCAGAAATAAGATGAGATTTGATTCTTCGCAAATCTAAGTCAACAATGTTGGAATCTTCGGTAGGTGTCACCTGAACCGTTAGGATTATTGAAATTATTAAACCAACTAAACTGAAACGTATGCAGAGATCTGACTCAAGTTTTTCAACTGTATACAACCCCCTTTTTAATTGCAACAAACGCAAGCTAACCTGAGTCAGACTTGAAACGACATGACGATCTATTACAAGCGACATCTAGGCGATGGGAAAAGAAAGCGAGAGGACTGGGACAACTATTTGGAGTCGCTTCTCTGCACTAAAGAAAAAGTATATCCCCTCCAACGTAAAAGTGCATGCATTTGATGAATTGAAGTTTTTGAATGCAGTATTGATGTTCAAGCAATGAAGGAAATGTGTAATGCTTGGGGTTCGGCACGTCTGGGTTGCGCATCTGCCTCAATCTAACCCAAGAGCACAGGTTTTCCTTCAACCAACACGAATCAGGGCCAGTGAAGCAGAAAATTCGCGACGACGGGAAGTAAAAGCAGCAGGTCGCTTCAAGGATGAAAACCTCGCTATATGGGCAAAAGGTTCATCTGCATACTCATCATCGCGTTGTGTTTTCTTCTTGCTTGACACTGTTCGAATTTTCTCGAACCGGTCATGTAATGCACCGAAGGCCGAAACAGCAATTCGAGTCGTAAGCTCCTTTATTCTTTTTCTGGGGAAAATTCTGATCCGACAACCAGATTATTTGACAGGTTCCGGCGAATGCAATCTTTCGCAGAAAATGCGAGAGCGAGTTTACATCCATGGGTCAACCTCATTCGATTTTTCTCATGACTAGAGACCACAGTTAAGATTGCAAGTTTTGATTGCAAAAAAACTATATATAACCGAAGATATATTGTCAAGAGCCCAAGAAGCAACTTCTTATTCAAAACATTTCCAATCAAAGCTGAATCAATAAACTCAGCAGAAAAAAGCATGAGTCGCTTGGAAGAGCAGTTTTTATTTTTTGAACCATTTATAATTTTGAATAGGCAAGATTTTTTTGCTTGAGAAAATTCTCAAAACCATTTCATCTCATCTTGAGAGAACTCCGGGTTGGTTTGTCCCGATTTGAATTCATACATCCCATAAAAAAGAATTTGGAACACCTCAGCCGAAAATCAATAATTTACCAGTATATTGGCTTTGACTGAATAATATGTATTCAACGCCCAAAATTGCCCTTTTCATTGAGTGAATTCTTTCAATCTATCCTTCGGGAACATTTGACGAGGGCATCTTATACAAACTTCAAAATTAAACGCGGAAAGTCAAGAAAATATCAACGGGACAGTTGAATTGTGTTCAAGATTATTTTTTTTGGTCCGGAAATAAGTGAGAAGAACACATGTCCATATTTCATGTAGTATTTCAAGGTACAGTATTAATGCCATTGACGGAATACTGTGATTTTAGCTGCCCAGAAAAATGCGATTTCTAGATTTTGTGTAGGTTAGTAAATGGCTCATCGGATTCGAAAAACTGGATAAATTGGGTCGAAGAATATTGATATTAAAAATTCATACCAAAGGGAATTTTTCAAACACATTTCCACTGTACGTTTTTTTTCGCGAGAAAATATTTCAAAACGCAGTCCACCAAAAAATGTGGGCAGTCCTAAAACTTGTAAAAATTCCTTCGTATATATACGCGGCCAAATTGTTCGCCATTTCAGAAAATTCAATCCACTCATGAGAGGTCAAAGACATGAGCTGAACGGATGATACTCGTTCGATGATATTTCAATCACGGAGAAAACATGATAGGGAGCTTGTTTTCATCAGATTTTCCAGAAAAATCGCGACCATCTGCTGAAAAACTCGTTGCTGACGATCCCGGATCTGCACGATTGCGTGGGCTTTGAAGACGAAGATGATGATTTCTCCTTCATTGCGAAGAGCTTCTCGTGAAAACAAAAAAATGGAAAATAAAGTGGATGAACTTATTCGCTGATGAAGAGCAAAAAAAAATGGAAAAACATCATCAGCTTCGCCGGAAACGTCGATCAACTCTGCAAATTTCCCCGTCGATGACGCGGTTGGCGGAGATTATTCGAACCGAAATATAGTCATGAATAATTCCAAGTCATCATTGTCAATCACGTAGATGAAGAAAAGGTTTCCATCGGACGTGGTTTGATCAAGTGTGAAAACGTTGCTGCCAGATTGCTCATGCAAATCCCCATCACATTTCAGCATTTATTGAGTCGCTTGCAGACTATTTTTCCTGATCGACTTGCCGCATGCTTCTCTTACATGTTTTCCACCTTCTTCCTAAATTAGAACGAATTATGAATATTCCCCGTAATTAGAAAATTATGCTGCGAAACTTCAAAACTGCTCCGAAAAAGATTGCATGCAGATGTAGTCATTATAGCTTTGATATCAACTTAAAATCGCGTATTTTCTCAATTCTCTCATGCTGTGTAGGGCTTTGAGCAAAGAAGTGAACAGTTTCTTGTAGATGGTAGTTGTTCAGTAGAAAATTTTCAATCTTTTGATCTCTTATACTGTCAAAGCTGGCCCTGTGAAATTGCAAGAAAAGTTCCGACAATTTTCCCAGGCCCATTTTTTTCAGCTGCTTTTACATCCAAAACTCGCATTTTGTAAACCATCTATCACAAAAAAAGCATACATTTTAAAAATATAGGCCTCGTGTTTCGATTTCTGCATGAGAATCATCCTGAATCATCTTGAAAATGGAAGTCTTTCTTCATTACGGAGAAAGAAAAACGTCATGTAAAGGTAAAAAAAACCTATCGATTTGTAATAAGAAATGACTGTTCAATAAGAAAGAAAATACGTCGGTGCTTACTACAATTGCAAATAATCGGGGCGACAAAAACAGCACGTATAATATATTCCTTTTGAATGTGAACAACGTAAGCTAGAAGACTTCTATGCCAAAAATACCTTGCATACCTTATCTAGTATCACCAACACTTTGACAGATGTCGCTTTGATCAGCGATGTTATATTTTCAGCGAGTTTGCGTATCACAATTCAATGCAGTTCTCTCTTTTCTCACATAAAAAAAAATGTCAACGACATAAAACTTCACAATTCTCTGATTTTATTTTCAGAATAAATATTTCTGATCATCAGGAAAATACTTGAAACATTTGTCAGTATCCATTTTACTGAGGAAGAGTACCTCGAGCGGATTTATTTTTACACATTGTAAATGACAAAATGCAGTACTTTTCTGAATGTCGCGATTAATGTCAACATTTAAAATGCATCAAAAAGGGTTCGATCAACGTCAATGACTTACTCGTGCATTTCTCGTTTGTTTTTGTAATCATATTTGCATTGGGTGAATGTTCTTCGTACCTTTATTAAAATTGCATTCGCAGTACAGTACGATATACTGGTGTAGATCGCTCCGAAGTTTGAAGTCATGCCTGAGAGGGCATGTTCCATTGATTAATTTCTGATCGATTTATTCATTGCATAGAAAATCAGGAAGCCTCATTTACTAATGAAACCATGATCTGGATGCATATATGCAATGCATACATACGAAGGGCAATACACTCATATGAATGCTATCAGCTTGAAGAATTGACTAGTCACATCCTATACTCAACGTGTTTCCTCATCAAGAAAATACTGTAATTCAACATTGAAGGTATCCATTTCATTTTACTCTGATTTCCTAAAAGTGTATTTCTTTGGGATATTACAGGCGGCCTTTTCACTGTCAAAAATGCGTTGAAATTGTGAGAAACGTTATATTGAGGATCTAAAAATTTCGAAAATTACATCATATTGACATAAGAAAGAGTGGCAAGTATTCCAACAACAAAAACGTTTTTATAAGAACTCCGAGAATAATGACACGGACAAAGATATGCTTCCTTAGACAATAACGCATGAAAATTTTCAGTTCTGCTCAGTTATTTCAGGATTTCGTGAGTTTTCAGCGATTTCCATGCATGCGATGCTTAGACATTATCTTTACAATCAAAGCTGAATCAATAAACTCAGCAGAAAAAAGCATGAGTCGCTTGGAAGAGCAGTTTTTATTTTTTGAACCATTTATAATTTTGAATAGGCAAGATTTTTTTGCTTGAGAAAATTCTCAAAACCATTTCATCTCATCTTGAGAGAACTCCGGGTTGGTTTGTCCCGATTTGAATTCATACATCCCATAAAAAAGAATTTGGAACACCTCAGCCGAAAATCAATAATTTACCAGTATATTGGCTTTGACTGAATAATATGTATTCAACGCCCAAAATTGCCCTTTTCATTGAGTGAATTCTTTCAATCTATCCTTCGGGAACATTTGACGAGGGCATCTTATACAAACTTCAAAATTAAACGCGGAAAGTCAAGAAAATATCAACGGGACAGTTGAATTGTGTTCAAGATTATTTTTTTTGGTCCGGAAATAAGTGAGAAGAACACATGTCCATATTTCATGTAGTATTTCAAGGTACAGTATTAATGCCATTGACGGAATACTGTGATTTTAGCTGCCCAGAAAAATGCGATTTCTAGATTTTGTGTAGGTTAGTAAATGGCTCATCGGATTCGAAAAACTGGATAAATTGGGTCGAAGAATATTGATATTAAAAATTCATACCAAAGGGAATTTTTCAAACACATTTCCACTGTACGTTTTTTTTCGCGAGAAAATATTTCAAAACGCAGTCCACCAAAAAATGTGGGCAGTCCTAAAACTTGTAAAAATTCCTTCGTATATATACGCGGCCAAATTTAAGCGGTAAAGTCTTTTAAGTTAGGTGAGTACTCTCCAGTTTCTGTACTCGACTTGCCTACTATGAGCAAGCTACTATAAAGTTAGTGCCTCTTTTGTACTATCCCTCGAACAAAAGTAGTCTAAAACCAGAAAAATCGCGACCATCTGCTGAAAAACTCGTTGCTGACGATCCCGGATCTGCACGATTGCGTGGGCTTTGAAGACGAAGATGATGATTTCTCCTTCATTGCGAAGAGCTTCTCGTGAAAACAAAAAAATGGAAAATAAAGTGGATGAACTTATTCGCTGATGAAGAGCAAAAAAAAATGGAAAAACATCATCAGCTTCGCCGGAAACGTCGATCAACTCTGCAAATTTCCCCGTCGATGACGCGGTTGGCGGAGATTATTCGAACCGAAATATAGTCATGAATAATTCCAAGTCATCATTGTCAATCACGTAGATGAAGAAAAGGTTTCCATCGGACGTGGTTTGATCAAGTGTGAAAACGTTGCTGCCAGATTGCTCATGCAAATCCCCATCACATTTCAGCATTTATTGAGTCGCTTGCAGACTATTTTTCCTGATCGACTTGCCGCATGCTTCTCTTACATGTTTTCCACCTTCTTCCTGAATTAGAACGAATTATGAATATTCCCCGTAATTAGAAAATTATGCTGCGAAACTTCAAGAATTCCCGTAAAAGATTGCATGCAGATGTGGTCATTATATAGCTTTGATACCAACTTAAAATCGCGTATTTTCTCAATTCTTGCATGCTGTATAGGGTTTTGAGCAAAGAAGTGAATACAGTAGTTTCTTGTAGATGATAGCTGTTCAGTAGAAAATTTTCAATTTTTGATCTGTCGTAATGTCAAAGCTGGCCCTGTGAAATTGCAAGAAAAGTTCCGACAATTTTCCCAGGCCCATTTTTTTCAGCTGCTTTTACATCCAAAACTCGCATTTTGTAAACCATCTATCACAAAAGAGCATACATTTCAAAAATATAGGCCTCGTGTTTCGATTTCTGCATGAGAATCATCCTGAATCATCTTGAAAATGGAAGTCTTTCTTCATTACGGAGAAAGAAAAACGTCATGTGAAGGTGAAAAAAGTATCGATTTGTGATAAGAAATAACTGTTCAATAAAAAAGAAAATACGTCGGTGCTTCATACAATTCAAAATAATCGGGGCGACAAAAACAGCACGTATAAATAAATATATTCCTTTTGAATCTGAACGACGTAAGCTAGAAGACTTCTATGCCAAAAATACCTTGCATACCTGATCTAGTATCACAAACACTTTGACAGATGTCGCGTTGATCAGCGATGTTATATATATTCAGCTAGTTTGCGTATCACAATTCAATGCAGTTCCCTCATTTCTCACATTTAAAAAATCTCAACGACACAAAACTTCACAATTCTCTGATTTTATTTTCAGATTAAATATTTCTGATCATCAGGAAAATACTTGAGACTTTTGTCAGTATCCATTTTACTGGGGACGAGTACCTCGAGCGGATTTATTTTTACACATTGTAAATGATAAAATGCAGTACTTTTCTGAATGTCGCGATTAATGTCAACATTTAAAATGCATCAAAAATGGTTCGATCAACGTCAATGACTTACTCGTGCCTTTCTCGTTTGTTTTTGTAATCATATTTGCATTGGGTGAATGTTCTTCGCAACTTTATTAAAATTGCAGGCGCAGTACAGTACGATATACTGGTGTAGATCGCTCCGAAGTTTGAAGTCATGCCTGAGAGGGAATGTTCCATTGATTAATTTCTGATCGATTTATTCATTGCATAGAAAATCAGGAAGCCTCATTTACTAATGAAACCATGATCTGGATGCATATATGCAATGCATACATACGAAGGGCGATACACTCATATGAATGCTATTATAGCTTGAAAAATTGACTTGTCACATCCTATACTCAACGTGTTTTCTCATAAAGAAAATACTGTAATTCAATATTGAAGGTATCCATTTCATTTTACTCTGATTTCCTAAAAGTGTATTTCTTTGGGATATTACAGGCGGCCTTTTCACTGTCAAAAATGCGTTGAAATTGTGAGAAACGTTATATTGAGGATCTGAAAATTTCGAAAATAACATCATATTGACATAAGAAAGAGTGGCAAGTATTCCAACAACAAAAATCGTTTTTATAAGAACTCCGAGAATAATGACACGGACAAAGATATGCTTCCTTAGACAATAACGCATGAAAATTTTCAGTTCTGCTCAGTTATTTCAGGATTTCGTGAGTTTTCAGCGATTTCCATGCATGCGATGCTTAGACATTATCTTTTGATGTAAGTAACGTGTTTTCCCTTCAAAATTTCAGATTTTTAAGCGTTATATCCTTGTACGTCGAATTTTTCCGCCTCAAAATCAGTGCACAACCAATACATAATCGTCTGAATGTTGCATTTTCTTTGTGTATTGAATGACAACACGTTTTTCATCAACAGATTAGGAAAAATGATGGGAATATCAAATGGGTTGTTTTCGTGGATATTCGCCAGCACCCGTGTAATTCCGAAATTTGCCGGTGACGAATGAAGAATTCCACCCTCGCTCAATATCCTCCATGCAGGATGTGTACATTGCAAGCACCAGCAGTTCGATGCGCATCAACTGTTCAAGGGCAAAGAAGGAGAAGAAAAAGCAACCCCGGCTGCTCCTGCATTAAAGAAAACATCAATGAATTGAGGAAAAAACAGTGCGAATAAGTTATTGCTGAGCAACGCCATCGTGCTGCCGTGGAAACCCTGACACTCGCGCCAGCACAAACTTTCGAGGCGAACCCCGTGCTGCAAATTTTCCTGCGCGTTACGTTCGTGACTCGATGAGGTCAGTGCCGAAACCTCGATTCCTGTTCATGCTAGGTCGCCTTTAATCACTGCAACGTGTGCTATACGTCATATTGGAAACAATTTTGAACATTTTAAAACTCCGTGCGGATTAATAAAGTCTTGAGAGTTCCTATATACTGTATATAAAAGTCCGCATTTAATTTTTGCGAATATATTTCAAAGTGATGGATTCAGAAAATATTTTGTCTGGCGGGGATTTTCGTGGCATTTTTTTAAATCCCTTGAAAGTCTTTTTTATTGATTTATTATTCTTTCCCGATCTTCCAATTAAATCTTTTCATGTTTAAGACAACATATAAGTAAAATGTTAACGTATACGTAGACAATAACATATACGTAAAACGTTTTATTTTGCTGCGAGAAACTTCTTCATGTGAATTTTTAAAAAAAAAGTCATGTTAAAGTACTTTGTCTGCTAATTACCGGTGTTTTTAGTAAAATGGGAACATTTTTCGCCTAAAAAAAATATTACAGAGATTATCTAAAAAGAAATTCTCTCTATAACGACAATCTATTTCTGGTGTCCTAAATTTCGTTGTATAGAGAAAGGTCACCAGTTTAATGCGTATGGAGAAATAATCAAGCTGTATAAGAAGAACTGATGCATCAAATGATAAGTTTTTGACATGCAAATCCATCAGCTGGAAATAATATTGATCCTGAATCCTTAACTCAGGAATCTTCAATGCTTTAAACCAAAAACCAATAAGTCGTTGTGTTCATTGGAAAGATGCATTTTTCAAGTGGTTGTAGTAAAAGGGAGTATCATTTTTGCGAAGATTACGGTATTATGCAGAAAAGACTAAACCGGTGAAATCAATGAGAGTGAATCATGTGAAAAAGACGTTCGCGGAACAACTCAGAAATACGTAGTATAAACCATAGATTCTTACATCATTGATGTAAATGAATCGAAACCGGAATGACGAAATTGTACACCTCCCTTCTCGGGTGAGTTTGACTGTAATCTACCGGAATCAATCACGAACAATCAATTTTCGTGATATTTCTTTCAAATGGAGCTGACGAAAACGCTTTTCTTCAGCTTTTTCGCTCTAATAGTCGTCCCTGGAAACGCAGTCGCAAAAAATTTATCAGCGGTGATTCCACCTTCGTACATCAAAGGTGATTTTCAAAACCTTTACAATATGCTCTTTTCTCGAAGTTTGAAAATAATTTCTAAACATTACTGCGCTCTTTTTCTGATTTCTCATTTTTGCGAACAGAAGTTTCTCCCGGTGCTGATGACGCCACGAAGAAGCCGATAGAAGTTCAAATTGCAATTTACATCACCGACGTATCGTCGGTCAATACAAAAGACATGGATTTAAGGTCGTGCATTTTCAAACATGAAGTTGCAAAGCTTTTGTAAACGATGCATTTCTTAATGTGTTTTTTTATCAGGCTTGACTTGCTCTTCAGACAAACTTGGCAGGACGACCGACTTTTGCCAGAAAATGCCATGAATCCCGGAGAAAACCAAACTGTGCTGTCTACATCGTTCTTGGATAAGATTTGGAAACCCGATCCCATTATTTTGAATTCAAAAAAGACAGGTTAGTCACTTCGGAGTTATAATCACATTTTGAAATGTGCGCATTTTCAATGATGATCTGTGAGGTTTTCTCCAAATGGACAATTAAACTTCAGAAATGTTTGATG
Source organism: Notodromas monacha (assembly GCA_905338405.1). Classification (NCBI taxonomy): domain Eukaryota; kingdom Metazoa; phylum Arthropoda; class Ostracoda; order Podocopida; family Cyprididae; genus Notodromas; species Notodromas monacha. The sequence continues at coordinate 23,027 of CAJPEX010001656.1, forward strand.
GACGTAAATGTTCTTCGGGAAATGATTTCAGATCTTGCAGAAATGGGATCCAAGTTCGGAAGCGTGGTTCTTTCCTTGGACAAGAAAATAATTTACACATCAAAGCTGGCAGTTTTACTCGGCTGTCAAATGGATTTCCGCCAATTTCCGAACGATCTACAACTTTGTCCGATGAACATTGAAAGCTGTGAGTCGTGAATGATGAGTGTTTTCTTCTTCTAAAAACATTTCGTATGTCTCCAGTTTCAAAAAATAACCACTCACGACGATTCTGTTGGTTTCGAAAACAAATATTTCCATCTGATAAGTCGGAAAGAATTACGGTACAGAAGCGCATACACACTTTGCTTGGGAAAACGGAAAATTGCGTGACTACAACAAAGAATTGCGATAATACCTGGAACTGAATATAAAGTCATGGTGAAAGCAAATTACTGCGCATATGTTTTTTGTACGTAACAGGATCGATCACCAAAAAATTGAGGTCGGATATCGCAAATAAACAAAAAATACATTAAAAATTTCGAATCACTAATTTTTTTGGCGAATAATCTGAGTTATCTGAGTGCGTGCGAAAAGCACTGCAGGGACCTGAAAGAATTTTAAAGCACTCGCTTTAAAATTTGCAATTGTTTCTGTATGTTAATATATACGGCAATCCCTGCTATTTCAGTGCTATTTCACACGGAGTGACATTTTTAAATCAGTTGCCAGTTTTTTTTTAAATCGAAAATTAGACGACTCATCATCAAGAGAATAAAGGGCTGGTACATTTAGAAAATATCGTGTAAAAATACTATATTCCCTGGTTTGAAAGTAAATTTTATGCCTCGAAAGTACTCCGGATAAAATTAGATTTACAAAATGTACAGAGATATTAATGATGAAGATCTGAAGTAAATATAAAGACAAACATGATCGGGAAAAATTAATCACGGAGAATTCACTGCTGCGATTCACCCTCTAAAAATGTCCGAGAAAGTCCAGCTAGTGCTCTGTCTGAGCTGGAATTTATTATATGTGCCAATAATGAAAAGATTGAATTGAAAAAGCATTGGAATAAAAAATTTAATAGATTAAAAAATTAATCTAAAAAACCACGTTTTCAAAAAGCAAAAGTGAGCGAAATTTGAGTTGCAAAATTTGATCCGGACAAACAAACGGACAAGAAAGCGAGTTAATAAAAACGTGTTAAAAATACAGTAGTTGCAACGCTCCAATAAAAAATGAAATGTGCTGAGAAGTAAAAAAAAGAAGCTGGAAAACCTAAACTGGGGTTCTCCTTTAGCTTTCTTGCTCCAAATCACCCTATTCTGCAAATCGAAGACTATCTATCATAATATTTTGTCCAACATTCCTGGAGGAAACGGTTGTTCATATTTCTAAAGTCGTGCAGGTAAATATGAGGTAATTATGGTACTGAAAATTTGATTACAGTTTCAGCACCCGCGACGGAAATTTTCCTGCGATGGGAAACCTTCGATTGCGAAACAGCTGGGGATCGATACACGAATGTCAATGGACAATGCAAAGGAGTCGGAATCATAGACGACTTGAAAATGCTGCAGTTCAACCTCATCACGCCCATTCCTTTCACCAAGGAAGAAAGCCATCGAATGTTGGGCAAACAAGTGGGTTAGTATCGTTAAAATGTCATCACAGGATCTTGAAATTTTGATGCTATATGAGTTTCACAATTTTAAACTGCTGGGTGAAGATTTTGTTGGAACTCTGACGACTGCTCTTTACGTCAGCATTATATTTGGAATTTAAATCAATCCATCAAGATAATTCACCTTATTTTTCTTTTTTGAGTCATTTCACTAAAAACGAATCCTCCAGCAGCGAAAATTATTGCCTCATTTTGTCTGATTTAACCAAACAATAGGCAATAATGTGCCCAGTTGAACAGAAAATTTAACTATAAGTGATTTTTTTAAATGCATTTCAAGTATGGAGACAAAAAGTTTGTATAAGTTGCATTTGGGATGAATCTCCGTCATAAAATCGAATATTGTGTGCATTCATGGGTCAAATTTTTGTCCTTTGGAACCTTGAAATATCTTCAGAAAAGTATCATTATTTTTTTTTCAATTCGGTCTGTTTTTTTCAGTATCTTACTCTAGGTTGGTGATGAAGTTCCAGTTTGAACGGGTATTGACGCAATATATTGTGCAAACCTTTTTGCCAAGCTTTTTCATCATATGCTTGGCCTGGTTTTCGTTTTTCATGGGACTCGATTCGGTGCCTGGACGAGTCACTTTGCTGGTCACATCGCAACTGACTCTTGTGACCATGTTTGCGTCGAGTTTATCTGCTGCGATTCCTCCTGTCGCATATTTGAAAGTCAGTTTCATTGAGGCATTATTTGTTTTGAAAATCGCACGAATAGCAACCGTTACTGCATTAGAAAGTATGCATAAAAAACACCTTGGTTTATTTGAGATTTCGGAGAATTCTCATGAATATCGCAGCATAAAACTTTTTCAACATCCCACAAAAAATAGTTCGACTCGGTCAACAAATGAGAAAAAATTGAAATCATGATTTTCAGCTGTAATCAAACTTTTAAGAGTCAGCAATTTTCTCGATTTTTTTAAATTCATATACTTTATTTAGATGGAAAAATACTACATAATTGTAGATATTCTCATTTAGAGCAAAGATTTCCAAGACTATAATACCAATAGTTTTCATTCGTTTCCGAAAATTACAGCCAAATACGTTTTAATTGAGATGTTCTGCTTTTTTTTTTACAGGCAATCGATTATTGGATGCTGTATTGCTTGTTTTTCCTGTTTTTGGCACAAATTGAATTCGTGGTAGTGAAAGTTCTGGACGTTCTGTATCGTTATGAAAGAACCGGAAGCTATTACAACAACCCTGGAGCAGCAAATTCGAAGGTATGAAGGCCTCAAGCAATTCTAGTTTTCTTTTCATTAGAAGCATTACCTTGATTTATTATCTGGATATAAATTCCAAACTTGAATAATAGCATATGACGGACAATTTTTCCAAAGGGTTAAAATTTGTCAATGCAAATATTCGCTTCGAGAAGAAAACGATGGTATTATATAGGGATTTTATCGACATAGTATTCCAGCATTTTTTAATAATTTCTTCGAAATAGCTCGGGACTAGAAATTTTCTACGCTTGTATCAAGTAATTTTTTCTAGAAAGTTTACCAAGCCCATTAACAAGTCAATCTAAAATATTAAATCCTTTCCATCAGAAGACAAAAAAATTTCAGCAAAATTCTGGAAAAATGTCCAGACTCCCCCGAAAGATTATTTTAAGTAATTAAAGCCAAGTCATTTATTTCTCCGTTCAAAAAACTTGGACAATCATCAACGTTGGTTCTCTTCAGAAAATTGCAGAATTTCTCAGAAGAATTATTGGAACGGCGACTTTAAAACTTCGATTACTCGTCATGTTCGAGTGACACAATTTCACTCAATTGTATTTTAATTTTTTATTTTTCAGCCGTTGAAGAAGAAGCGTCCGAAAGACGAATCAGCTTCAAGTTCGCTCCAATCATCGTCATCGTCGACCAGCGGGGCTTTTAAAGGCTTGGCCGGAATTTTCCGTCGCACGAACACGACAGGAGCATGGAGTGTCGATCACGAAGCCAGAAAACAACACCAGGAAGAGATCAAATTGCAATTGGAACAAGAAAACGGTGACACTGATTACCAGGATCAGCGGGGATTCTGCAATTTGCACTTGGGTTGGATTGACGAAAAGGGTCGCGAACGGCTGTTGTGGAGAGAAATCGACATCGCTTTTCGATTCATTTTCCCGATTTTGTTCGGGATTTTCAACCTGGTCTTCTGGCCCATGTTGTACAAAAGACACTTCTGAAAATGCTGTCATTCTTTATAACGAGGACCTCATGATTTGGACATACTTATGTGACTTGAACGTTGAACAGGGCGTTCACAAATTTGTGATTTTCTGAAGCTGAAAAGTTTATTTTTCGTAGCACTATCGAAAATTATGGCATTTCTAGTTCAGAGGACATATTCTCAAATTTTAATTTTCCTCGGAAAAAAAAATTTTTTTACAGCATATTCCGATTGGAGTTTTGAAAGAAAATCGAAATTTTCTCGGGAAACGGTGTCTCAAAAAACGATCAACTCGTCTTCGAAACTTTGGACTTCATTTGGACACTTTTCGAATAGAATTGAAATCTTATTTGGTTTCTTTGTGCAAGAATCATCCTGATTGATATGACATTCTTCAAAAGAAATCACATTCACTTCTCGAAAACTTGAGCATATTCTAACAATTTTAAATTCATCCTAATTTTAGGTCGTCGTATTTTTGCCGTTCCTCGGGTAAAATTACTATACTCCAAAAGTCTTCACCAAAACAAAAACAAAAACAAAGCTGAAAAAATTGTCTAAATCTGGAGTTTTATCCTTATTAAGTGAAATATTTACGTTATCTGTATACTAATAGGGAAAGACAAATATGAATTTGTAGGTCTACTGTATTTTCAAAGGCGTATTTGAGTTGAATCTAAGTCCTGAACATACATTTGACATTTCGAGTGATTCTTTAATACCGGTGTATTTTATGGTGACGAAATATGGCTTTAAATTTTGTCAGTGCCTTCAGTCATTGAATTTGACTTTTTTTATGCCAGAACATACAAACATGTATTTATCTTGAATTTTTCGAAGAGGGAACGGAACGTGATCCAGCAACAAAATTTCGCTTTCACTTTTTTTGGGCTGAAAGTCTGAGCAGAAACATTTTATCGCGTGAAGGACATTTATTTACGAGAGGTCCGAAATCAATGAGCATCATTGAAATTATATATTCGTTCATGGAGCATTGATTTGCACATAATAAGAAGTCGTACATGTTCCATGACACCTTATGTACCAATAGTTTAAAACGTTAACGACCACACGACACGCGCCAAAACTTAAGTTAACGTCGAACGTATGCAGGTTGTAGTACGAAAAAGCACGTGCGATTCAAGTTATGGAAACAATAATAAAATGTCTGAGCAATAAAATTTTAATTTTTTTGTGCTTGAACTTGTGAACTGTGTGATCACGAAGGGTATCCAAATAAAGCTCAGGTGAGATCTGCCTATTGTGTGCGAATGATTGAGCTTCAAGCGACATCTAGAAAATGATAGAAACATATTTGCTTGCTTGGTACGTATATTTGGAGGCAGGTGAGCTCAAGGAATCAATCCAACGATAGTGCATGCACTGAATCTCAGTAACTCAGAGAGTTCGACTCAAAATAGTACGCTTATGTAATCGCTTAATTCATACAAATCATTTTGAAGCGTGGTACTGTACAGTAATGCTTTCCGAGCGCTGCTTTGTTTCTTTTTCTACTGTCTTGCTAAAAATGAAACCGATCATCCGAAAGGATACTTGTTCGTTGTTTTTCAGCATTTCAGCGAAATGAAGACTGTACAGTATTGGGAAATCGTCTCGCGGAAAGTATAGTTTTTCAAGCAGAGGACGATAATGGCAAGCATACAGTTGGATAAAATAAATGTCAACCATGTGGAGTCACCAAGATTTTCAAGAGAGTGATCTTGAGAAATGAATTATGACAAGCGATGTCGAAACATATCCGGCAATTTTTTTCTGCGATCACGAAGATCGCATCATCAGCTATCCTTGATGAACATGCATCAAACATTAGTTCATTCCACTCTGAAGAATTGAAAATTTTCGTATTGCTCATTCCTATATGGACTTTTGAACGAAAACGATCGAGCAACTCTGGAAAAGTGAATAATTTATCTTTACAAACTGGAACAACCGCTCGATCACTTCCAAGTTCCAGCCCATGTGATTACTTGCCTCAGCATTACATTTTACATACTATAGCTTGCAATAAATAATCCGTGGATACAGGCTGCTCACTAAATTATTTCCAGAATACAAGTACTGTATATATCCGGTATTCTTTATATAAAAAGGGAGAATTTTCCGTTTAATATCTTAACATACAATACTCATATTTTAATTCCGTATTTACTTGAATATAACGCACCTTTTTTTCAAATTCAAGATGGAAAAATGGGGTACACATCGCAGGCAAGTAGAATTGTTTTCAAAATGTTTTAGAAGTTTAAGTTTCTGTTTTATATGTACTGTGCAAGATTCTAAATAATAGGAAATTTTTGACCAAGTTCAACGGAAAAGTTTATTGCAATATGAAAATACTTAAAATTAGTTGCATTCAGGTTTAATAAAATTGGGGAGTTACTGGTATCATCTTTGAATATTGCAGTTTTAATCAAAAGTGGGGTGCACATCTTACTCAAGGGGGTGTGTTACTGAAGAAAATATTGTAATAAATGGAAGTAAATACCAAGTAAAATATTTTTTGCAGAAATCGCATTTCAAAATGTTTAAAAAGTTTGCGCAGTGTACGTCCAGTAAAGACAACTGGCTGTCCGATCTTCTGCTGAACTCACTCAACATAACATATTAAAAGGGGATGGAAATAGTGTTAATATTGTTTGGGGGATAGAATGAAATTTAGGTCGAATTTTCAGTGAAAACAGATGCATCAGAAATGTTAATAAGGATGAATTTAAGACAAGAAAGAAAACCTAACTATGTTTGATAAATAAATCACTATTCCAATTTAGAACAATCATAACAGGGAGGTAAAATTTTAATCTCACACGATGCATTTTGGCAAGATTGCTGGAATCATTAGAAAAAAAATCGTCAGTATTGATGTACGCGTACATCAGTACTGTACGTAAATATGTACCTCGCGAGGTACATATTGCTTTTAAATGAACTGCAAAAAGCATGAATATGTTGCAATTTTATAATACCGTGTACTCTTGTCAATATTGAGGCCTCATTTGATCGCCTTCCTCATCAATTAAGCAAATTGACGTAAAAAGGAGGTTCTCTCTCTCTTTTCGCTGTGAGATCATCGCCAAATTTCAGTCCATGCAAGTCCCGGACCTCGTTTGGCGAATTGTGCGCTGGTGTTCTGCGAGGGAAAAATGGCGGACGTTTCGCATTTTACCTGAGCAGTCGCAATCAGGTTCCTGAATCATGAATGCTCCAATGGCTCGCAATTTCGGCCGTGCTCCACAACAAAAGGAGCAGCGACAGAGAGCGACGAATGTGTCCCGCTTGTTTCCCCGCAAGCAAGTCCGCACAAACACTCAGCATTTCTGAGCAACACACGTCGGCGGAAGTCGCTTCCAGACTGTTGTCACGCGAGGCAGCAGCAAAAGGATCATCACTTTTCAAGTTCTCTGGTCCTGACCTTGACAATAATAAGAAAAAAATATTCTCTGATGCTCACCTTGAAAAGGAAAAAAAATATTTCTGAAGCCCAACAACAAAAAAACGATCGATTTTCAATTTACTGTATAAAAGCAAATTGTCAGTCAGTCATGAAAGATTTTGAAAGTCTCCATCTCATGACGAATTGTTTATATTTCTCAGCTGTAAATTAATCAGACTGACTTCTGCGCTTTTAAGGCAGCACGAGATTTTTGAACAGTACTGTGGTACATCATTGTACAACATGCAAGCATACGTTGTGCCAACTAGGTGCGACATTTGCTTCACAGTTTATTTTCATTCATACAAATCACAATTTCCAATAAACGTATACAGGAAATCGATCATTAATTCCGAAAACGCAAAAAATCGAACAAATTTCAAAATTTTCTATTTCATTTTTAACTACACCCATTTTTGAGTAATTTTATAGCATAACTCCCTTGGATTCCATGCATTAATTCTGCTAACCAAATTTTCTAGGGGAAAATTCAGATGAAAACTGTTTTTTCAAGTGGGGTTGGTGTTTTCATCAATTTTTTGAAAACATCCGAGTGTTGTGACTGCTGGAGTGTTATTGATTATATTAACTCTATATTCATGTTTTATCGAGGACAGCAATGAATTATTGCATTGAGAAGAAAGTGGTTTTGGTAACACTCGATTAAAAACTGCGCAGAATGCCGTGATTTATTTTAGACATGCAAAAATCCACTAAACATCGTGAATTCAGAGGAGACATCATCGAACGAGAGCTCAACAATTTCCCAGTATATGCTGCCAAAAGTTTTTATTTTTGATGCCATCAACAGCTATGGAAAACCTACTATTTTTCATAATATCGTAAGTATCGTGTTAATCTGATCATTCAAAAATATCTGAGAACTGAAAAATATTTCACTTTTTTTAACAGACTGATCGCAATAAAATTCGTCAACGGAGCTCAAAACTTCAGTTTGCTCATCCCGTCGGATTACGTCAAAGGTATAAAATCTTTTTGTTCTCATTTGAGTGTAATTTTTTTTCTTGATTTTTAAATCTTTTCATCAGAAATTCCTCCGAGGCACAATTCGACGCATCCAATTGAGGTACAAATTTCGCTCTTCATCAATGACTTGAACTCGATCAATGTCAAAGACATGGATTTCAGGTGAGACAATTTGTTTCCCATAATTTATCAAAATTTCCATATGGAAATCGTTTCCCGTTTTTCCTCGACTTTTAATCATTTAAAAAGAGTGAACTGGAAATTTTGAAAGCGCACGAAAATAATCAAGACAGCGGTTCCATTTTTACTGTGAAAAGTTGACCAAATTGCAAAAAATCTTCCGTTGAGAATGCGACTCTGATTTTTTTTTGTGCGCCAGGATAATAATTGACGTGTATATATAGTTTATATCGCGCGCAATCATCATGAAAACAAATTTAAATCGAGAAATTGAATTTTTTGCGTGTGTTTTTGAGATTCATTCTGTGCTTTTCTGTGGACAGAGTCGATATGATGCTGAGACAGACTTGGATTGATTCTCGACTGAACCCGGATGCAGTAATTGAAGCTGGTAAAAATTTCACAGTCCTTTCCTCGAACGTTTTGTCAATGCTCTGGCAACCAGATCCCATCATTTCAAATGCGAAGTCAGTCAGTGAGTATATTTACATTTTTGGCTCACATAGAAATAAATTAAGGAATGAGAAATAATGAATCTGAATCCTTTTCACTAGGTGTGGCAGAGATGCTGACCAAATTCGGAAATTTGGTTTTGTTCCGAGACAAAAGAATCACGTACACGCTGAAATTGGCAGTGTTATTGTCTTGTCAAATGGACTTTCGCCAGTTTCCATACGACGCCCAGAGTTGCCCCTTGTACATCGAAAGTTGTGAGTAAATTTCAAAATCAATCTTCAATCGAAACGTATTTTCGAAAGTAAAAAAGATGCCCATGTTCAAATTGAAAATTAGCGAACTCTCGGGGGAAGTTTTGAGAGTAATTTTTGAAAAATAAACCCGTCATGCAGCACCTTTCATTCTCGAGATTTTTCTGAAGTTGAAAGATTTTTGTGTCCAGAAAAAAAGAGGCTTTTTCCCTGGAAAAGCCTCTTTCATAGACAAGCCCTCAACATTTTTCATTGATCGAATTGCATGTGCTTTTGCCGAAAGTGCAACACTATATGAAATATTCACCAGCGACGCCGACGTTGCTTTTGCAAAAACGTCGGTTCGAACGTTTGGAAATGATTGGCAATTATTCTTCGATGGAGGACAATATTTTGTTCCCATCAGTACTGTATAACGTGATGCACCCATTGCCTCAAGTAACAAACTTTATAAAGTCAAGAGTGTCCATAACTGTTACTGCTGATTTTTCAGGGAATTCAATTTGAAAAACATCACGTCACGTATACAGTACTTCACAAACGATGTGACCTTGAATCCATGCATCAGAAAAACTATATGAAATCACTACCCAATATATTTATTTGCTAGAAAAGTTCGGACGCATTCAGGCTGTAATTTGAGTTTACACATCGTTTGTGGTTAAAACTAAAACTAAGAGCTGAGTTTAGACGCCTTTCTTATCGAGCCTCAAAAAGTACAAATAAAATATTCTTCGTCATTGTCCTCGATTTCAGATGATTTACGAACATTAATTGCGAGCAAAATAAGTTTAAAATTTATTTTTTCATGCTCACGTGAGACTTCTTCCTTGATGGAGAATCCTAATCAACGAAATTGCTGAAATGATTCAAAAAATAAATCTTTCTAAATTCGACATTGAAGGGGAACCAGAAAAAAGTTCGTTGAAGACACGATTTTGTTGTAAAGAACACTTTTAACATGATGAAGAGAAACCCCTGTGGGACCAAACAATTTGTTATACAGTATATATAGAAATTCGTTGTAGACAAGGTCGTTGTCGAGAGAAAGTCCAGTTTTGATGATTTCGTTGAACCCATACGGAGTTTTGAAAAGGATAATTAATTCCTCACAAACCCTTTTACAATCGCTCTTTATTCCGAGAATTTGCGCTAGTCCATCAAAAAAGGAAAGCTGCAACTACTCAAAAAAGTGGTCTGTAATAAAATTAATTTCCTAAAACATACATTATCCCTTTCCGGAAATCAACTCATTATTATCGCGAAATAATAACTAGAAGACCATGTCATATATTTTCAAATGGAGAAAGCATGGTTTTCTTTCATGACAGTTGACAGGCCTCTTTATAATATTTGCATGCAAAAACATCGATAACTTCGTGGCAGATGCCTCGTCCATGGTTCCTTCTCAAACCCGCACCACGCGTTCTCGAATATATCAATGCTCGTGTTCCTCGTCGCTAAAATGCGCTAAAATATTGACACAACCGGTCGATACAACTTGAAATCACCAGGAAAATGACAGCTACTGGTCGTGTTCCTCCCTGGATAATCACATTCAACCCCAATCATTGTTGGAGGAAATAATTGGCTCACATCGACCTCCCATAGCGAGAGACAAAACATATTGATAATTCTCGTTTTTTTTTTTGCGAATAAGCTCGAGAAAATTGTTTCAAGAAGCAACATGGGGAAAAAAGTGCTTCTGAAATATCATTTTGATGATTCAATTTTCTTTCTTTGCGTAAAACGTTTGCGAATAATTCCAAGAACCGCGTTTACAAACACAGCAAAAACTATAATTTTATGCATGACGGGATGAAAATAGGCAGCAAATTTCCTTCGTAATCACAATTTACTCGAGCGCAAATGCATGACTTTTATATATGAACCCGTATAAAGCACTCAATATATAACAGTTTATGCCAAGAGTAGAATGAGGGTGTGGTTTGATGTTGCAAGCAAAAGGAATAATAGAGTTGGTTATGTCAATAAACGTTTGCTGCTGGGGTTCAACGAAAAATTTTCTGACAAAAAGCTTGACCTTTTCTCGATACACGAAAGGATCCTCGGAAGCACTCAATGAATGAAAGCACTTTGCGGAAGCGAATTCTTAATATGATAATATTGTAAATACGTCGATGACGTCCGAAAGAGTGGAAAGGACTAATCAAGGAAATTATCAATTTATCACATGTCGACATTTCTTGGAACGTTCCGAACTTAATAGATTAAACAAAAATTACTTTGTACAGTATATAGACGTGTTACGTCAATAATGATCATCAACGATTTGCGATCGACGTATGTCTGTTATAGATTCCCTATAAATATCTTCAATCCCAAATCTTAAAAAGCTATTGAAACTTTCCATCATTTATAAATTGAAAATACATTATAAAGCATTGTTTTCCTTATTCTCACAGGAGCTTCCATATAAATGCAGACCTCTGAGAAAATAATGTTTCATGAACATTCGGAAAATGAAATTACCTCATGTTCATTTTCAACTGAATTTTCTGCGAGTACTCCATTTTTTAAAGAAATCATATGCAGCAGGAAAATCTCGTTACAATCATAAAACCAGCATATATATTGTTGGGACGAGGAAAAAATTTGTTATGAAAAAAAATTCATAAAGAAATTCAAATATTGAAACATCGTGGTTACTAGAGCAGGGATGCTTCATGACAAAATTGTTATCAATAATTCGCTGAAGCAAGGTTCTATCGTAAATGCTTGTTTTTCTTTCCATTACGGAATCATGACCCAAAATCGTATTCGCGCACAATTTTGGAGCTTTCATTTATTAGAATTTTAGACATAAATTCCCTTATCACCTCGATTGCGGGTGGGGAAAGTTTTCGCTATAGGATCAAACAAACCCCAGGGAAAAAATGTGTTCCTCTAGAAGGAAATTATTTTGAATAATGCACCTGAGGGGCTCGTATGTGGGCTAAACATTTCAAGCACCAAATGCAGCATAAAAAATGGAAAAAATTCGGCATCCCTGACAAAATTCTGCTGCTTTTTCTGGTAACTAAAAATGCTACAATCATCATGTTGTATTACATTAGATCATACCGGGTAGTTTATATATTTCGCATGAATTTTCTTGTCATTCGCAGTTGGCAGCAACAAAAACGAGTTAGCACTCACTTGGGAAAAGTTCGACTGCCCGAACACGACAAAAATCGCAGTAGAAGACGATGATGAAATGAACTGCAACCCAGTTGGCATCATAAGTCAACTGAAACTGCTTCAGTTCGAACTCAATGATGACATTCCCTTTGGAAGCACGGAGATCATCAAGTTCTACGGAAGAGGACTAGGTTTGTTTTGTTTCTTGGGTGCATATATGAAAAGATCAAGGCTCAAAAGAACTGGTCTCAGAGTATATAGCGAGTTTCAGGAGCGGAGGTTAACAAAAGAGCACGCATAGAAATTCAAAAGTATTAGAAAATGTACCTCGATTTTAAAAGCCAGAAATAAGATTCTTTCGGAATAATATTTCCCCACATTGAATGCAATTACTATACAGTACAGTATTTTAAGTACTGTAATGTATTCCCGGGGCTTTCCAAATAATTGTATATGCTTCAATTGTCAGGATTTTTCCAGTCAATTTATTGATGCTTACTGCTGTTTTTGTGCTTTATTCGTGCGCTTAATCGTTTCTGACTTGAATTTGAGACAATCAGATCGAGCACCATAAATGTACTGCATCATCAAATTTTTCATGATTTTTTGCCTTGTTTCAGCGAACTTCACTCGCCTTTATCTGACTTTCGAATTCGAAAGAGTGCTGACGCAATATGTTGTGCAAACATTCGTGCCAAGCATTTTCATCATCTGTTTGGCCTGGTTTTCGTTTTTCATGGGCATGGATTCGGTCCCTGGAAGAGTAACTCTTCTAGTGACATCTCAACTGACCCTTGTCACCATGTTCGCATCTTCTCTATCAGCTGCGATTCCTCCAGTATCTTACCTCAAGGTAGGTAAATGGTTCGATATTTTACCCTACGGCTGTACTTCCTCTAGGTTCCCTGAAGTCTCTGATTTAAATTTTTGCCACATAGGTGTCGCTTGCATCGCATTGCCCTAAAGTATGAAGTACTGTACAGTACTGTGTTATTCTAGCTCTAGGCCAAATTTATAGGTTTGTTTGCTCGAGCTAGAGTTTGAGGCAATGCTAAAATTACTTTTTGGCACGACACAAAAAAGGCTACAGCAAAAAATTGTCAAATATACATTTTTTTATGGCTATATTATCCTCGGATCTATAATTTCCAGGCAATGGATTACTGGATGCTGGTTTGCCTGTTTTTCATCTTCTTGGCTCAGATTGAGTTCGTCGTCGCAAAAATCCTGGACGTTATGTACAGGTATGAGAAAACTGGCACCTATTATGGTCAGGCTGGTACCATGAGCAAACCGAACTCTGCCAGTGATGATGATGATTACAGCAATGGACGAAGTATGAAGCAGGTAATTACTGCAATGTGGCTGCATTGTTCTATATTTGTCTATAAAGTACTGCTCTGCGCGATTAGCGCACTGCCTAATATTTGCAATGATAATTCTCAAAAGAAATAATAATTATATTAACAGAAATACGTACCTGAAATGATATGAAGCAGGTCAAACCTACCCTTCAAGTCGAACTCCAAAAGGGACGAACTAGAAATTTACTTGAGTTTTTGAGTATGGGAAACCAGCCTTTTTGTATAGAAAAAACATTAATATACCGTAATTAAGCGGGAAGGTGAAATTGTTGATCTTTTGGGATATAAACTAACCATAAATGAGATTCACACGATCGATGCGGAGGTTGAAAATAAGGGTACAATTGCCCAACGAGTGAGTCACTCACTTCCTCTTTTTATAAAAATGTAGTCTGATGTTATTACTGTTAAATTCATTTGTCCCCAACATAATAGCGCAAACGCATACAAAATGTATTTATAGAGACATTCAGGGTGAGAATGCAACTGTTCAGGGAATTCACCGGGGCGACAAAAATACAAGTAAAATTTAAATAAAATGCTGTCTTTGACTCAAGGAGGACCAATTATCAAGGTTCAACTGTATAAATTGGTGAGATTTAGTTTAATCAGAAGCTCATCGTTTTCATTAGATAGAACGTCAATTAAAATTTTTGTGAGTAGAAAAAAAAAATCGTTGCATGCAGTTTATTTCGATGAAAATTCGCTGAACGGGAGTCACAAACTTGCACTCGTCAATTGTGAATTTGAATATCTCACAGGTTCCTGATGCAGAAAATCCTGTAAGTCGTGGAAAGGAAGACAAACCGCATGACCATCAAGCCAGACATCATCAAGTTGACAAAAGACACAAGAAACACGCCTTCACAAAATTCGGCATGGACGAGGAAACCGCGGAGTCTTCGAAGACCAATAATAAGCCAACAAAACGAGCGCAGTCGAAAGGGATGTTCAGCAGATTTCTCATGACATTTGCCACAACCCCGTTGGATCGCAGAGCCTTTGTCAGCAGGAAACCCGAAGACGCGCGGACGATCGACAGCACTGATTTGAAAAGTGTCACCAGTCGAGGGACAACAAGTTACGAGTCACAACGACGTGAAAGCGACGGAACCAAGTTGAGATCCAGAAATACCAACGATATGGACAATAATTTGGACGACGCCGGATCTGATGACGATGACGGGATTTCACTCAAGTTGGCCTGGGTCGACGAGGACGGCGACGAGAGGATTTTGTGGCTTGAAATGGACGTCGCATTTCGGATAATTTTTCCGATACTATTCATTATTTTCAATTTAATTTTTTGGCCGCTTTTCTTGAAGAGAAAATTCTGAAAACTGACGTACTCGCACCTTTACTGCGCCAAGAAGAAGAAATATACAGTACATCCAATCCTAGAGCAATGATTCTTTGAAGATTTCACTTCCCTTCGGATACCTTCACAAAATACAAGAGCTGAATTTAAATATTTTATACGGAAAATCGATGTTACCTCTTTTCCAAATAACAGAAGAAATCTGAAAAATGATAAGTAATCTCGAATCAGCAGCAATGCATGCAAAAAAGCATTGTCACCAGAAGAAAATTAAGGCAGAGCGATTTCAACGCAAAACCCTTATATTTTCAAGGGAGCTTCTCGAAAAATGGAACAATTTTCTAGTGGTACGATCTTGAAAAAGTCGATCAACAACCATAATTAAAAATGTAATGAGCAAAAAACAGTAAAAAAAGTTTTCCAATAATATTTGTGCATCTCCGTTCACAAAAAACCACATGCATATATGTACTGTAATACAACTCATCGCGTTTCCAAAAACCAATAAATGCTTTAATCAAACATCCTTTCTTTCCCCGCCTTGAAACTTCCGTTTTCGCAGAAGAGCTGTTGCAGATGAAGTGCCGTCCTCGTCCGAGTCGGAACTTCCGCTTCTTCGCGTTCGCTCCCCGAGATCCAAATCCGTTTGATCAATTCGTTCTTTACCTTGAGAAGCGACGCAATATACAAAATTAGCATACTGTGCGTGAAAAATTGCATCAGAATAAATGCGTAAAACACTCACAGCAGTACTCAATGTGGCGGTACATTAAATAAGGATGATCTTCATTGAAATCGTCGCAACAGGGACACAACAACCCGTCTTCGGGTAAAGCGGAAGACAAAGCGTCATACGTCAGACTAAACAAAAACAAAAGCCATTAATGAATCAATACTTTGATGAACGGTTGATTTAAAAAAAAATAATTTGCACGCACCAATCGTAAGTGACGTGATCAGATAATTTCCATCCACCTTTGATTGAGTCAAATTCGGGTTCGTTCAAATCGTCAGGCATTTCTGGCAAATGGCTTGAAGACGAAGTTCCGTCGTGGCCATAATACATGGTCTAGAAAATTTAGCAAAAACAATTACGTAGAATCTTGCGTAAATCGAAGATATTCTTTTACACTTCAAATCAATGGACTGCTTGTATAAATGATGAAACGGTCTATTCGAAAGGAAATCCATACCTTCGCATCAGCAGCTAAAAGTCTCCTCAAGGAATACGTGGAATCGTTCAAGTAAATTTGCACAAGTCCATTCACGAATATTTTCTCGTTCCGGCTGTACTCCTTTCTATTCACGTTATTTCGGCCGGCACCTTGAAAATATTTTTGAATACTTTTTCCATTCTCGAAATCAACGCATGAAATACGTACTCATGATCTTCAAATCGAGCAACTTTTTCCAACGGACTCGCACCTCACTCGCCACGATCAAGAGCTGCATGCCTTCCAACGGATTCGTAAACCTCACCTCCAACCAGCCATCGAAAACGTACCTGATTTTCCTCATTTCAATCGAATAAAATTATTAACACAGGCATTTCAGTAATTCATACCTCGAAAAATTGTGATCGACGTCGGTGTTGAGGGCAAAGAGGAACAAGGACTGGGCAGCAGGAATACGTGCAGTGTTCATCAAAAATGGACGCGTGGTCTCCATCATCGACCTGCAAATGTTCACTTACAATACGATGGACCAGCATTTTTGTAACAGCAGGGCGAAATTAAGATAATTGGAGAGCTATTATAAGAGACTACCGAGACAATTTGAATCGTTTCCACGTTCAGATACTCACAAATACAACAAAAGTTCGTGCTTGTTTGAAATCTGGGAACCCGGTGGAAAGCCTGCTACCGTGGGTTCGCATGAACCAACTCTCAACACCTCGGGGTTGTTCGCAAGCATTCCCATTGGATGCAATGTCACGAATGGCTTGTCTTTGGTGTGATACATTTGCTCTGTTCCGGCCTGAGAACATCGAATAAAAAATATTTTAGAAGAGCTTTATTTCCGATGAAAACTGTTTTTATTCAAAATAATTACCTTGTAATTGTTGTGTGGATCAGCGATTGCCCATTGAGGATAAATAGACGCAGTCAAAATCGCTTTCATGAACACCATGTCTTGGAACGAATCTACCTTGTCATGCTCAATGATATTCTGAAATACAGAAAAGTCGACCATCACAACGTACATATCAGGAGAAAAGTTGGATCAAAATGAATTTCAGCAAAGCAAACCTTAATTTCGGCAGCATTTCGTCGCATGCGGAATTCCACGTCTTTTGCTTCGTGAATGTTTCCGGACTTGCCGGAGGTTTCTTCGTCATCGGAAGCTACCTCGCCGTCTCGAGCCTTCAAAACTTTTCGTTTTCGTCCTTCGCCACCGAGTCCACGCTTCCTTTTGAACTCCCTCATCCACTGATGCAACATGCTTCGCTCGCCGATGCGAATTCTTCGCTGAGCAGCTGTTTCCTGTTTCGGGGCTGCTTGATCCAAGAATTCTGATTCCTGGAAACAGACTATCATCAAGGAGCAAATAATACGCATAGAAAAAAAAAAAAAATTCAGGCCATTGCTCAACTCAGCTCTAGATTCTGATCGATGTGGAGTTAGAAATACTGTATTGTATTCCAATTTCTGAGTCAAAAACTAATACTTTAATTTTATTTTCAAGATTCAAAACCAGGTTTGAAAAATTAAATACCGTAGTTACTCAAGTACCAAGCGCTCTCGAATAAGGCACTCACCTGGGTGTTAGTCCAAAATTTTGATAAACTTTCATACCTGGGCAAGTCACGCCCCCATTTTTGATGAATCTAAAGCTATAATATTTAAAAAAAATAAAAACACAAAATTTAGAATTTAGACATGAACTAAAACTGAGTTCAAAAAATTTTCAATTTGTTTCATTTAAATAAGTTTTTCTGTTAAAATTGGTCGAGAGGTTCCCATTAGAATCAAGTATGATACATACCTAAATTTATAAAATATCTTGAAAAATGTATTCCCGCCTATGACGCGCATCCCCTTCTTTCCTTTCAATTAAAAAAAAAATATGTGCGCGGTAATCAAGTATAATACGTTACTTCTACAGAAAATAATAGAAACATTTCTCAACGAAAAAATTGGCCAACATGCGCATTAGAAACTAGACAACAATGTCCAATTTTTACAAGCTGATGGTTAGCTTCACAAAATTACACACCTTGACGATCTGCATAAACTGATCCCTCATTTTGGTAACTTCATACATGCGCTGTTCTTCAATACCCCGTCGCTTGCACCAAGAACGCGTAGTTGAAGACCTCTCACGAGAAGAAGAACCAGTGCCCGTTTTATTCTTCTCTGCCAGCCATGCTGAATACATGTTGAGCAACATGAAAGGATCACCTTGATCCGACATCAAAGCTTTGCGAGCGCTCTATTTTCAAGACGAAGACAAAAACCAAGACGTGGGTCACATAAAGTAAGGGACATCTTTTCAGGCGAAAAAAGTCCCCCGAGAAATAAAGAGAAAATCCTTCTGCAGGCAATTTCACCCAGAGCGAAATACTGTACTGTATACTCATTTTTACTTCAGATAAGCAGAATTCACGCACACGGATTCTCTGATAATTTGCAGAATCGTGCTCATGAAATAAAGTATGGTCGTTGAATGCTCCATGTGTTTTCATCTCATTAACGCAAAACTTCAATTAAAATGCCTCAAGACAAAGGGAAAAAGAAAATAGAATTGCGAAATTCTTCTTTAAACTCACCACACAGTCAGGATCGCGGTATGACTTATTTGTCAAGGGATTCTGAACCGTGAGAACACTTGCAATTGACAAAACCTTATCCAATCTTTCAAAAACGCATCCATTGATCAATAACTTCCCCACCATTATGTCGACAGGAAGCATCGCAAGTAAACCACCAACCGTCGTTACTGTCCCATTTGGCTCGACAGCCCCCTGCAAAAACAAAATAAATAAATTAGTTACAGTATCAAAAACATATGACAAATAAATAAAAGTTTCTATAGTTGACGACTTTACGTGATTGATGAAACCTTTTTTCCTAAAATTACGACACGCATCTTTTCCTAAATTGAGTGGAAAAAAGGGGTGCTTGTCGTAGGCGGGTAAAAATTTTTTAAGAAGTTTTACAAGTTCAAGGATTCATTATACAGTATTTGATTCTTATCAGAAGTTTTGGACCTATTTCAACAGAAGAACTCATTTTCCTGGAATTTTTTTAATTAGTTGAACTCCGCTCCAATTCTTGTCTGAATTCAATTTCGGCGTTCTTATTTTCAATTACTGCATTTCAGCTCTAGAGTCACTAAACATGGGACCCGCGTCCAACTTGGGGATAAAATTTCATCAAAATTTTAATCTGTAAAACCCAGCTGAGTGGGTGGAACCACCTGCAAAAAAAATTAATCGGGAACAGTACCACAAATTTATGAAAATTGAATAAAAGTGTCAGTAGTTTACATGACTGATGAGACTCTCCATGGCCAGTTTCAAACGAGACGAATCAGGCTTTTGGATGAATGGAAAGGACAGCGGTTCTTTCACACCCATCGAAACCATTTGTAAAACCAATGAGTCCAGAGATGTCCGCATGATTTCTGGAGCACTGAAATCCGTCATGCTTTCAAACTCTTCTCGCGTG
Source organism: Notodromas monacha (assembly GCA_905338405.1). Classification (NCBI taxonomy): domain Eukaryota; kingdom Metazoa; phylum Arthropoda; class Ostracoda; order Podocopida; family Cyprididae; genus Notodromas; species Notodromas monacha. The sequence goes on from CAJPEX010001656.1 coordinate 42,691, forward strand.
TACAGCCTGTAACAAATTCCGGGACCAGTTCGTCCTTCAGGAAGAAATAAATCGGATGAACTTGCATTTGATAAAACTAACCACAAATGTAGAAGCACATTTGTTTGTTAGCTGCTCACCGGCACGTCCTTTTCTTTGTTCAGCAGACGCCCTCGAAATCATGCACTCCTTTAATTTTTCAGTACGCGTCGTCGGATCAAACGTCATTTCCTTCACTTTACCCGAATCGACGACGAACCGTATTCCATCAATCGTAACCGAAGTTTCGGCAATGTTCGTCGAAATCACACACTTTCGTACTCCGTCGGGTGCGATATCGAATGCTCTATCCTGTTCTTCGATTGAAAGCGAACTGTGAAGCTGCAAAATTATCCATCGATTGGTTTTCTGAGCGTATTCTTTCGCTGCATCGGCTATAGCAGTGATTTCAGCCATTCCACTGAGAAATATCAGAACATCGCCTCGTTCTTCCGCGGGATATTTCTCGTCGATCATGTGGAGAATCCTTATATAAGGGCTTGGACTGATTCGACCCGCTTTTTCTTCGGAAACAACAGGCCAGTACACAACTTCAATCGGGTAAAGTCGACCAGGGACCTGCAATATGTTTTCAATTTCGTAAAAATGTTATAAACGTAATACATGCTTCCTTGAAAATATGAAAACTTCAAAAATGAGACCAAACGAAATTTCAGACATACGGAAAAAATTATCATTCACAAAAAACAAAGCTCCGGTAGATTAAAAAGATTGAGAATAAAATATGCGTATTCGCCCAACTTCATCATCTTTGCATTCATAATGTTCATTAATTTATTTTCATTTCGGAAATTGGACGAACACTTCCTAGTTCAGATTCTAAAACAAACATTAATGTATTCATATCTCGTAAGAAAATTGAGATCAGGCCAATTATTTTCGGGGAACAGGGTATCAAAATACAAAAAAAAATTAGTAGATTAAAAAATTAATCTAAAAAACCATGTTTTCAAAAAGCAAAAAATAACCTTAAATGTGGTGCGCATCTATTTCATTTGTATTTCACTTCTTCCCAACAATCTCCATGCGCACCACATTTAAGGTTATTTTTTGCTTTTTGAAAACATGGTTTTTTAGATTAATTTTTTAATCTACTAATTTTTTTTTGTATTTTGATACCCTGTTCCCCGAAAATNTTCAAAATTTGATCCAGACAAACAGACAGACAAGAAAGTGAGTTCATAAAAACGTGGTAAAAACTCAGCAGTTGAACCTCTCCAAGCCGAAGTTCAAGGGACCTAGCAAAACGATTCGAGTTAGAAAAACAAGCCGGTGTTAGAGAAAGATAGAAGAATTACAGGAAATTTTAACTGGTGATATTCTAGGCTTTCAACAATTTTTCGCTTTTATCTTTCCTGTGTCAATAAAGTAATACCCAAAGACCTCCAGAAAAATCGAGTTATGGAGGCTTTAATTCAGGAGGATGGCCTTCGAGTTAAGGTGGTTTTTAACGCTTTGTTTCAAAGGGGAATTCAGAGGACTAACAAAAATTTTGATGCTGGGGTTTCGAATTATAGAGGTTCAAATGTACAGTATTTACAAAATCAACACTCAAACCCTGACCTGGACAATCGGCGTCAAGTTGAAAAAGTAGTCGGTGAACATCTCACTATTTATAGTAGCAGACATGAGAACGATCTTCAAGTCTTTTCGCTTATACATCAAACACTTGAGAATGCCAAGCAGAAAATCGCCTTGTAGATGCCGTTCATGAACTTCATCCAGGACAATTACGTCATACTGCGTCAGCGTCGGATCTCCAACAATCTGAATATTTATGAACGACGTACAAAAAAACCTGAGCCTTCAAAATAAGATCACCAACTTTACCTGCCTCAGAAGGAGTCCCTCAGTTAAGAAAACAATCCTCGTAGCTTTCGTTTTTGCCCGTTCAAAACGAACTTGATATCCGACTTCATCGCCATATTGGTTCAAGGTTTCATAAGCTACACGCTGACAGAGAGAAATACATGCAATCCTTCGAGGCTGCGTGCAAGCTATTCTCGAAAACCCTGCTTTCAACAAGTACTGCGGAACTTGCGTCGATTTCCCGCATCCGGTGTCACCGGCAATCAAAACCACCGGAAAATTCTTCACATAGTTGACGATGTCGCTTTCGTGCTCCGCTATTGGTAAATTCTTCTGCGCTTCCCGGAGCTTCCGAAGTTTCCGGAATTTTTCCTTCTGCATGAAATCCAGGAACTTGGCGATGATCTCGGCGAATTCCTTGAGTCGTTCCACGGGAACAGGTGGTTTCGAGGAATCGGGGTCTCGGAAAGGCATCCTCGTGATTGCGTCTTCAACGACCCATTTCCTACCACTAGAAGACGCGATGCATTCCACACACACCAAGTGGTTGGGGTTGAGATCCCCTTTACTTCGCGAGCGACCAGCAAGAGTTCTTGACTTCAGTTTGTACAATTTTTCACAAAAAACCCAGAAATCCTTGTGTTCCTCGGAACCAAACCTAATCGCGGAATTGTCCGTGAAAAATGCCGTGTCGAAGTCACGTCGGTATTTCGAAAAGTCAAACGCCATGCTTCGACAGCAGCTGGGAATTCTCAACGATAAAAAGGCGACATCATCTCCATATCAGGAAGAAGGACTTTCTCATCTGCAAAAAATGAAACGAAACTGGATCAGCAAGAAAGTCTTCAAATTATTCCTTCGAGTACAGGTTCGACAAATCGCAAAATATCTTCGACAAAATCAAAATTAAACCCGCGTTTCGAAATAGAAAGGAAGACAAATTCTTCGAAAATCGACAATACTTTTAATCAGCTTCAGGGGTCTTTACAGGATCAAGTAGCGCGGAGAACACAAACGGGTCAATGGTCATCTTCGGTATACTAGCCCAACACAAAAAAAGTAACAACAGTCGAACACGGAAAATTCGCTTCTGCTGATTAAATTTTTGTCGATAAATTGATTACTTGGAAGGCTATTCGGTGAGGGATCTGAGCAGTTCTAGATCAGCGAAAGCTGACCCCCTCAACACATATACAAAATTCCCGTTCCGATGCAGGAAAAAATTAGTCTACTCTCTGGTCAATTACATTCCCTGATCATCCTGAAGTTGTTTTCAGAAGAAAACAGTTGATGGCACTGGCTTCGAAGCCGAAAGAAAAATGTCTGCCTCACGAGACACAACCTAGCAATGAGGTCAGAAAGAAGCACTAAAAAGCTACGAATAACAGTTCCAAAAACTGACAAAAAACACATGTTTCTAAAGCTTGTTTTTCTGCGCGGTACAGGTACCCACAAACGAAAAGTATTCTGTACTGATGTTCCTAATACTGCGAGATGCAACTCCGTCGTGTAAATACGTGGTTCATAAAAAAAAAAGGACTGGAATGGTCTTGCCATTGATCGAGGCTCATTTAAAACTCATTGATGCTATCAAGAAAAGCAACACACGTTCAATATGCAAGTCAAATAGAAGTTTAATCACAAATTGAGAACTGGTATACCTCTAAATGTCATATCTAACTTGGCCAAGCATATGCCAATAAAAAGAAACCCTCGTTTTCGAATCCTTACGGGCACTGACTCAATTGGAAAAAAGGTTTCCAACAACGCATTGCGAAAGTGGCTTGCGGTACGAGGCAGTGGGAAAGTTCTTTGAGCTATGGCAACCTGATGTAATGCAAGCAAAATAGGTCCCATTCATTTCCTCCCACATAAATTACGACTAGATTTCGGGCAAGACAATTCTGGAAGAACGCGAGACCCTGTTGTCTTTCGTCATGCAAGAAATTCAACATACATTTTGATCAAAATCGAACGCTCAAAATGTCGGCGCAGAAAACATTTAAAGCAGAAAAAAAACCATCGCATTCGCGACGTTATTTACCGACCAACGCATCCGCCAACCAAAGATCATTCGCACACTCCCACATTCCAAGGTTACGTCTTCGAACATAGAACTTCCCCCAAATAGACGCAGAAAACAGACGAACCGTTTTCCGCAAATACCAATAAATAACTGATTGTAACCATGTTTTATCCCCTATTCGCCGCTTCTTCCCGATTGGACGAATCGTCCAAATATTTAGATCCATGTTCCCAAAACAATGCACCAAAATAAGGATGAAACGGGTTATTGGAACGGCCAAAAAAGAAGTCAGGAAGAAAAACAATATTTGAGGAAACCATCGTCGGCGTGAGAAAGGCATTCATAACTGCGGGTTCAAAAACGGAGGTAGACGAGACGCAGTTCAGTAGAAACTGGATGACTCCAACGTTTTACAATGACGAGATAGTGTGGCGTATTGGCCGTGGTTCGGACCGGGCAGGGTGGAAATGCTGCTCACAGGTTGCGCTCCAGGGTGAGCTTGAGTAGCGTACCCGTGGTACTGTGCATGATGATAGCCTGCGTACCGAGGGTCAGCCTCGATCATTCTTCCGTTCCTGCAAATAGAGTTCGAAAATCAATGATCATGCATCACAAGGAAACTAGCAATAACAAATGATACTATTCCGAAAAAAAGTCCAAGAAAATGAATGTCAGAGCTCAACTTTGGCTCAGAAGTTTTGTTCATATTACACACAAAGGAAGCAAATCTAAATTTACTAAAAAATCTGGAGGACTACAGAAAATTCCCTGAGATAAAATATCTCTTCAAGCAAGGAAATGCAGAGAATTTCATTGTCCTAACCTCCCAGAGATGTTTTGCATTTACAAGTTGCTTAAACAATGTTGCATAGAATTGTTGCTCATCCCGTAATCCCATTGAAACGTAACTTAGACACCATCATCACATTGAAATATACCTTTAACAACATTTTTGTATTGAAATGTCGAATAAAAAGTACGGTCCCTTGGATACAATGTTGTAGGGTTCAATAGGTTCAGCATAGGCCATATTTCTGTGACCCATGATGTCCATAGAACAATTTTAGCCATTTCAATAAAGCAAAAAAATCAATAGCTGAAAGCAGTTAAGCTTAACACTTCCTCAGCCAGGAGGTGTATTTTCCAAAGAATGTTATATTACTTTCCCAGTAACTTCAGTCTTCTCTAGGGAACCCAACAGGAAGTTGTTGAACCCAAATTTAATGAACCACACATTTTCTTTGTTTCAAGTTGTAATGCACTGTTTGTATTTGCAGAACAATATTCTTGAACTAATTGGATTGCGTTTACAGTAATTGTACAAATGGATTCTTTGTCATTTGTTCTTCAGAAATCTCCTATTCTATCAATATACTGTATTTCTCTCATCTGACTTCATTTGAAAGCTGTTTAACTCATCAACAATCAACAAAACATGGGGCGTTTTCCTCACAATTCATTGTTTTCCCCATCAAATATAATGCTGCTACAACACAGCAGTTCTACGCTCCAACAAAACTTCACCTAATGTAGTACAAAAATTTACCAAAATACATCAGCTTCAGCAATAATGTGCATTACTATCAAGGACCATAAATAATAATTTCAGAAAATTTCTGAAGAGATCAAGCATTTCTCAAAATTTCCATCCAATTCAACATGAATGTTTCAGCTCTTCCTATTCAAAAGCAAACCAACTACATCCTTCTTCTACGCTAATGGAAAAGCAAAGCGCAAGAGACAAAAAGCATGATACAAAAGCTTTCACGATGCAACCAAGGCATAGCACGCAGTAAAGCTCCCGATAATGGCCTGAATCAAACTTTACAAAAGCCTCATCAGCATTGATTATGGGGCTTGAAAAAAGGTATCCATTCATAAGTCATAACGCGGACTTTCTATTAATGCTTAATCTCATAATCGGTACCTTTTGGAAGGCTGATATTGGTAAAAAAAAGTGCCTGCAAGACAACCATAACAAAAATGTCTGATATTTTGCATGACAGAAAATTTTAAGTTAAGCATTTTAAAAGAATTTGCAAGCCTCGCGAAAATCAGGAAGTCGACAAAAAATTTCAATTTGAAAAATTCAATCGACATAGCCGGGATTTCTTTTCTTTCAGGGAATAATGTTGAGGCCTACTGTACTAGATAGAGAAACTTTTACCAAAGCCCTCAGCTACTTGCACTGTACTCTGGATGACATAAGCAAAAATCAAGAAGCGTCAGTAAGAATAATTGAGTACTTAAGTTAGTCGAGAAAATTCTGCTGGTGCTTGCAGCAGACACGATGAGAAGAAGCTGAACAGGGTGCACTAAAAGCCACTACACTTACAGAGTGCTGGGAAACGGAGGAGTTTGAGGAGGAGTGTGAGTATTTGAATAATGCCTGGCTCGATAGGTGGGTCCAAGACTGCCGGTCATGGCGATGTTGGTTCGACGCCCGAGACTACCAGCACCCGCTTGGCCACTGCTCCTGGCCTGCTTTCCCTGGGGGAGAAATGGATCTGTCTCCTCCGTGTTTAAATAATTTCTGGAAGTAAAAGAAAAAATCACGTTAGCTCATGAAAAATTTGCCTTTCAGATCAACTCGCCTTTTCTTCATGTAAATCCAAAGATGCGAATCGAACAGCACCAAGATGTAGAACATGATGCAGCATCCTGACAACGAAAGCAGCAACCACGTCAGCGCCAACCTGAAATAAGCAAGTGTTGAATCCAATCAATAATCGTCCCCAAGAATACATGTTAGTTTTTGAATATTGAAATTCAGCAGCAACGGTAACTCGAAACACAGGATTGATGTAGATAATATCCTACTGTTCTCACATTAGATCATTGCAGCCGCTGTTCAGCGCAAAAACGTATTCCTTATGGATTGGACGACACTGCAACGCTTCGTTGAGTTTTCGAATGCTGTTGTTAGTGGCGTTCACAGCTTGTCCCAATTTCACAAGGTTTGGATGAAGCTGTCGATGCTGCTGACGTTGGTCATCTCCGAACTTTTCCGCTATTTCAGAGACGACGTTCAAGGAGGTTTGGATATTGGTAGTAGCACGTATGCCATCAGAAATGTATTGCTCAAACGGGTTGTCCGCCACAGGGTGACACTTGACGTAAAACTGCGCAATTGCAGGCGGAGGGTATTCTCCTAAATGATTCAGGACGAATTCGTCTGGTCTCTGACAAATATCGCTCAATCCCTGACGGAAAATTTATAAAAATTCATTAGACATCTGTATCAGAACGTTTATCGAAGAGTTAAAACAAGTTCGCTTACCATCGCTATCACGAAAAAAGCGCAAACCAGGAGTCCGCAAACGACTGTCGCGACCAGCCCCAAAACTGAGAATCTGAAATACGCCTGATTTATAAACGGAATAAAAGCTAAATTTTATATTTTCGACTCACAGCATGAGTGTGCACCTTGATCTCTTGATCAGACCAATCATAAGAATCAGGCAGAAAAGGATGAACAAACCGAACAAGGCCAGAGTCACTGGTGCGCGTATCATCTCGATTTGGGATACAAGGGTAGTAAAGGCGGAGTATTCCGCGTGACTTATTTTTCCACTTATGACAGCGATCCGGTTCTTCGCTTCCGAAACGTTGCCAGACATCTCTTCGATGGCAATTCGTACCCTCGGATCACCATCTTGACGGCTGAATTCTTCGCTCAATAATCCCACTCTCGGTTCGACGTCCTTATGCAATTTTCCAGCAACTTCATCAGTTTGATTCTTCGCGCTCGATGAGCCCAGATTGATCTTTTCCACACTCTGAACGAAGTCGGTAATGCTAATGTGAGCCAAGTGGCTTCCGTACATCGCACAGGTCAGAATACCACTACGGAGCAATACTGCAGTCAACATCACGTCGCCACTCATCAGTAACTGAGGCATGAAATGCAGATTCGGGATACACTCACCAACAAACCAAACCGAAAAACATGAGAACCCATCGAAGGAATTCAAATCGTTTCTTCTTAGCAGTCTTTCTTCGGCAGCAATAAGCCAACAAGTAGAACAGGAGGATGATCAGGCTGATGATCAAGACGACCGCTGGTACGGATCCCCACAGGCCCAAAGTCTACCAAAAATCAAGGCTCGTACATATTCAGAATGCCGCACGTCGAAACATGTAAAATACTGCTCACCTCTCGGTACATCTCATTCTTAAGGTCGAATGTGTCATTCACGACACGCAACGAGATATCCCAATGAGGACGTGAATGAAACAGCTGTACAAACCACGAAGGGTTGAATGTCGTAGGAACCCCCATGATTTAAGTACTTCACGTTCTCAAGAGGAATGACCGGATTAGAATCGCCCACTTCGAGTTTCCTTCAACCCCGGAAATTCTTCCGCGGGACGAAGCATCACAAACGTCATCCGTGAAACCACATTCACTGATATATACTCATATTCGTTTACCTTTCAACACCTCCCCTAAAAAAATACGGAAACTGAACATCGGAGGCCAGCGGGTAAATTCACTCCCACATCAACACGAAATACCAAAGCGGCTGTGAATTTCATTCAAACTTGATTCTTCGATATCTCGGTCCTACCGTTTCTTTTGAAGGCCACTAGCGCGTTCATTCACGAACCAAGCCGTCTGAGATTTCACCCAGCAGTGCGTTTGAAACCCTGGAGAAGATTGAACGACATCATAGAAAACAGTTTAATACTCCCGCATCTCCGATACGGAGTCACATCCGACGATTGCACGTCCGACAATTTAGTCCAACAGAATTTCTCAGCTGACCAATGATTTTCGGGCGGCTTATCGCACCGGTGCATATGCTGGATGAACATTAAGGGAGAGGTGCCTCATATGGTAGATGGACAATTTACTGCCTAGTCTGATATCCCTGAACAGACAGAATTGAATCAATTTTCTATTTGCCCAAATGTGGTCTGGTTGGAATGAATTGAAGTACGTAAAAAATGGATATTGATTGGCCTATCCCTACACCATTTCATGTACTGTACTAATTTATATGTACTGCCAAACTACAATGTGGCCAAGGTCAAGAGTGATACATTTTTTGCATCCAAGGGCAGCTTATAGTGGAGGTGGAGAGTCCTTGCAAACCACAAGAGACAATAACTGCTGAGGTTCCAAATTTTCCTCATTCAAATGAAAATTTTTAAATCTAATTCTTTGTTACGCACTAAATCACAAGCACAGCTTCATAGAATTTCAAGGGCGCAGCAACATATTGAATTACTGTAAAAAATTTTCAATGCTGCATCCATCAAATACTGGCCATTTCTTGCTAGAAATTTATTGGGAAGGGACTGTGCAGAGTTTTGTCAGGCCAGACTTAATTAACCTGCGGGCCTTACGTTAGGCATCTAAGGCCATGCTGCAGTACACTTACAGCATGGTAATCTAAAATTTTAAGGAAATTGCATGTTCCACATTCCTTTACCTGCAAGGACAAGAAAATAAACTAAAATGGAATCACATGCCTATTAAGAAAATCAAGATTTCCATCCGAAGATCAGAACTGCTCTTCAAATATATCAACTGCTGTGTGCAACAATAAGCCCTGCAAGCATGAAACGCGTCAATGTCTGTTTCTGTTAACTTAGCATCACCAGAATGTGTCTAAAACGCAAAAAGACTACAAGACAAATGTCATAAAATGCAAGTGTTAACGTTCTTAAAGAATTTTACGTATAGAAAATGTTTAGGACCACTGATACTTTCTTCATCCGTGGAATAAAATTTTAAAATATTTCCTCATTTTTGATCAGTATTTTCAAATTGGGGACATTTCATGTTGGAGCACTGGGTAATTATGAGTTTTCTTTTTTAATGTTTGAATAACACAGTAATACAGCCTTGCAAGAAAATTCATAACAGAAGCTCACGAACATTCCCATGAGCTTCATCGCCTTCCAAAAAATGAGGTATGACCAGCATACCTACGAATCTTATTTCCTTTGCAACACGTA